>WYDI02004481.1:0-21362 GCA_009867235.2 Psittacus erithacus
ATCCACACAGTCCAGTAAATCCGATTGTCCCCGACCTCCACCTGGCTGGAGGCGGGGCCCCTCTAATAATCATCACAGTGGTCACTTACGTCTACTGCTGAACCCATGACATATAGTTAATGTGATTTGCGAATACTATTTTCTAGAAGTTCTCAACCATCATTGCACGTACATGAAAACACTTTAAACCTTTTAATGGATGCTCAGCTTCATGAAAAATAATTCTCAGAGGGTGAGTACTCTCTGAGAACAAAATATTCAGAAAATATTTAACTTCTCTACTCTCTATATTATTTAAATCTCCTGTATTACCTTGCATGAACTGCTTATATTTTTATCTTTTCTTGATGCCATTCTCTCTATTTCATTTTTTCATTTTTCTTTTTCTTCTATATGCCTTTTCTTCACTCTGTTTTGTAAAAGCCTGCCGCTGCTGAAAGACTAAATATAAAAATATGTTCTTTCAAACCAAAAAGATTATCTATCTGGAAAGCTTGTGGACTTGGCTTTTAACACAATATGAGGGATTACTTAATCAAATAAAACAAATAATAGTTGGAAAATTACTATAATTTTTCCTGATCAAAGTTTTTGGAAGTATCATTACATATTAAGAATATCTTTAATTATTTTAATGAAAACCTTTAACAAGTTAAGCTGAAGCAACTAAAACTAAACTAAACTCAAGCAACTATTTCAAACAAGTGTGAAAAATACCGTCTCCGCATGTGGGCATACATTTTTATGTATAAATAACTAATTGTATACTTATATACAAAATCCTAAATAATAATTTGATGATATATGAACTACATTTAAGATTAATTTTTCAGACCACAGTAAACAATGTAAATATTTGCATGTTATTAAAGTAACACCTCTTTATCTTGCATAGTGATTAGCTATATATAGCACAGCTGGGATTCAGTAACTTGTAGAGTTACTTGTAGATTAGTTTTCCAAATATAATGAGGAAATTCATCATTGAAAGGAACAAAAAGACAAAAGAAACAGCATTTGAAAACAGACTGTACAATCTGTCATGGGGATCAAGCAGGTGCTTCATCTGCAGCTGGTTAGAATCTATTCTATAATTTTCAGTCAAAAAGTGAGAAATCCTTATGCATGAATATTTCTGTGAAAGTGTGTTATTTTTAAAGTAGCATGCATCTGTTCAAGCTGTGTACCTACAAGAGGTCAAATGTATGCTGACTCCTAGAAGATACTTCTACCCTGTCTTATGTAGCCCTCTAAGTTCCCCTGCACTGTGGCACCTTTTCAATTATTTTTTCTGTGGTTTCTTTTCCTTTAAAAATATTCAGATTCTTTGTTTTTTCTTAATATAATATGAAATATATTGTTTGGGTTTTTTTTTAAATCTCAGAATATTTCGCTTCCTGGAGCAGTCAACAATCACCTCCAGGTACACATCTTCTTTTCTATTTCTAATGTTCATTTGCTACCTTTGTTCGTCTATTTAATGACTAGTGTGGCTGTAGTAGATCACATGAAATATGTTTTTCACAAACTGATAGAGCTTTAGAGGATGCATGAAGCACATTCAGTGCCTACAGAAATCAAATACAACATCCAGCTCTTATTTCTTATTTTTATCCTACCATATTAAAAAACATTTTCTGGCATAGGGAATATTTCAGGTGATTAAATCTTGATTGTGAGGAGTTAAAAGGAATCATTCCTTTAATTTACCATTACAGTTCTGACTGTAAAAAAATAGTTCTAAAACATCTTCAGGACAATGGTGCCATGATATGAAATAGAAAAACCTGTGACAGTAATTAGACTGTCATGAAGAAAACAATTTGTAAATACTGAAAGATAAGATTGCATTTGTAGCTGCTGATAAATATTTTGTTCCAGGCTGAAGGAATAATAATGTTCTACCGTCCTTTAGTAAGGTTAGACCTGCATCATTTTTCCCCTCCATGTGTTATGCTTAGCTGTGACAGCAATGGAAAACTTACATGAAGGTAACTGGAAAACAAAGCATTAACTTTGGGTAAATGAAATCTGAACATTGTCTAATGCTTAAATTTGTTTATTCTTATCTTCATGTTCTCCTATTATTAAAGAAAAAAAAAAAGAAAAGAGGTTTTCAATACAAGCTGTACTATAAATTCAGATCTGTCACATTTAGAAAGCAGGAAAATTGAAAAATATTTTGAAAGCTTTTTCCTTTCCCTTTGCAATCAGATGGGATTCTGTTTATTGTTTATTTGGGGAATGTCATGGCGCCCTCAAAGTCCCCTTAACAGAAAGTAGAAATGGTCTCTAAATAAGAATTCCTAGCACTGCTAAAGTAGCATTTCCTTAACTTCTGTTGACAGGGTTTGAATTTCAAGAATTATTGAGTTTTATAGGCATGGAAAACGAAGCTACAAAAACTTTCTCTGAACAGATGCTTATTTGCCTATACAAACACAGAACACAACTAGAAGATGGCCTATGTCATAGATATGAAGGCTGAATGCAAAGGGTTCATTCATTGCTTATCAAGAGGTAGGCCTGTTCCCATATACACAGTGTTTAGTTCTCAGTAGTGACCTTTTCCTGTGCACTTTTCTGATTCTTCTGAAAAAGCAGCAGCATACCCTAGGTGCCTGTAATGCTCAAAATATATGAAAATATATAACATTTCAATAAAACTGTGCAAAAGACTTTTTTTGTGTGGGGGTCTCTGTGTGTGCCCTTAAAGAGCCCTCTGGTTGACACCCAGAAAACTAAACTTTTTCAAATAATGACTTTGAATAATAGGCACTGAGGGAGCTACTTTCAAGTGGAATTGCTTCCCTAGAGGGTTAGGTGTTTCAGTGCGTATTTCATTTTCATTTCTCTCTGGGACTAGTTTACACATATATGGCATAAGTACTTGGCATCTGTTAGTCTGGGTAAAGTTACCCGTCTTGTGACAGGAAGGAATGATAGATGTGCACTATAACTGGTAGACGGTCATCGCTAAAGATTCTGCAAAAGCAGAATTGAGCCACAGGAGAGGGTCACAACATGTGCCTTAAGGCAATTTATTCATAGTAAAAAAAACAATTTCTTTTTTCCAGTGGGTGATACCAGGATGGTTTTCAGAAATGCACAATGTATATTTTTAGATTCCAGATGTTCAACAGCCGTGTGGATTATTGAAAGAATGCTGATGAAATGTATAAACAACTTCCTCATATATTCCTGTGTGTCAATCTATATTACAGACAGAATGAGAGAGAACGAGTCATTCTGGCAGCCATAAGACATTGTTCGTATATTTTAAGTACTCTGTTTCAGGGATCATTTTTTAAAGTGATTTAAAGTTGGGGTTTTGGGGTTTTTTTGCCTAAAATTATCTGACTACTGAGGAAAAAAGAAACAGAATCATTTGCATTCACATAGTGATGCCTTTCTTGTGCAGGCATCATTTATGTCTTGCAATAAAGCATTATGGACTGACTACTGTGATTTTTTTTTCCTAGAAACTTAAATCCAGAATTGTAGGTAGAGCACTCCTGGGGATTATCAGTGGGATGGATGTGTCTGGCATGAGTGTCATTCTTGGTTTGGCTTCATTAAATGAGCCATTACAAGGAAAGACAAGTTGCTGTAAGCTTTTACTGGTTTACAGTATTTCCTCTATCAAATCAGTAAGACTGTTTTGCAACTTTGGTTATAGTAGTGGTTCTAACTCCATTTCATGACTACTGGAAATAGTTCATTAGCTTCTAAAATGACAAGGATGAATGGCACTCTTGTGCTGCAGAAGTGGACTGCTGTTGTTTCAGAATTGTGAATATCCTCTATTCTATGTCATGATACATAAGCAAAGGTTAGTAAATAATAAAAAAAAAAATCTACTATATAGCATTGTTCAAAGCCCTCAGATTAAAAAACAAAACAACCTCAAACCAGCAAACCATGGGTAGATTCTAGACAGTGACAAAATTACTGTTTACAAAGTGGTCGATATATTAAATTTTCAGGTATCTTTAATTTTCCTAGTGATTTCTTATCAAATTCATAGTTATTATGCCACAGGTCACTATCAGGTAATGTGGATCCATGGGAGGAAGAGATGGATGTTTCACATCTATTAAAAAACTCAGAAAAAAAAAAAAAAGGACATGATTTCCCATTCTCCTTAGCATTTAAGCTGGTGGTTCTCAGAGATGTTCTTATTGAGTGGCTAAAGAGGAACCATCTCTCTCCTCTCCTGATGTTCTAACACCATCTTGAAGAACTTATTCTCCCACCATATGGCAGAGGAGAGAACATTCATTCTCTCTACCTCCTGCCAAGGCAGACAACTGATTCTTAAACCTCTGTAACAATTCTTTCATTAGATCTTGTTTAAACTAAGACTTTGTTTTTCTTTTAAAACTTTCTTGTCTCCTAACATCTTCAAACAATTGCAAAAAAAGTATTTTACTAAAGCACAAGGAAATATCCCTGGGTTGGAAAAAACCTACACCTTTTTTTTTTTTACCCTGATTACTTGACAAAATATTCTTACTACTTTTCAAGTCCAAAATATCTCAGACTTCATGTACAGAGCAATATAATAAAATACCATTTTGACACTGCAGAAATAACATAGGAAAATTCATACCAGGCTTATTTAGATGAGATATTTGAAATATTTTCTATTACCTCAGTGTGACAGTGAGTTGTACTTTAATACCACATAAACAATGAGACATCTCAATAAAATCTGAATGGATGTTTCCAAACTTCTCTACATTAAAGATTTCTTTGTTGCTACATTTTTAAGCTGTCAAACAATAGATGGCTGCTTTGTCAGATTCCTTGGCTTTTATATCTTTTGCCATTATTTTAAAGGTGCATTTATCATATCTAATAGCGAGGTGACTGTGAAACTGGTACTCCTAGTGTTTATTAGCATTCAGGCATTTGCTAAAAAAAAAAAAAAATCATAACTTTTTTTTATAGCGTAGATATCATCTTAATAATAAAAATTATATTAAAACTAGAAGATTCATTTTCTTTTGAAATAAGAGGAACTTTTCATTTAGGTAATAATAAGAAAACCTCATCTATTCTGATTCATTCATTTTGCCTACTGCAGGTGGAGATATCATTGCAGAAATATCAGGAATGTTAACACTGGCTTCTGACTGTAGAAAGCCATGTTGGCTATCAGAGATATTTTTCTCTGGACTTCAATTTTCTGCCTCCATCTGTTTACAAGATTGTGTCAATTTATTATTTTCACATTTTGCCTTGAATTTATGTACTATCCACTTCAGATTTCTTTTTGATACTTGTTCTACTTTTCGTGTCCAGACACTTAGCAATTAGAGGAAACATATGAAAGATAGCAGGGTTTTTTTGGGGTTTCTGTTATTATTGTTATTACTCTTTAATGGAACTCACTTGATTATGTCACTTCTGTAATAGTCTTTACAGTAGTAAAATCGTCTAAACCAGAAGAGGAATGTCTCACTTTGCCACTTAAGAACTGGCTTTTAACTGAAGAACGGTTAGTGTGTGTTCAGCAAATAAAGATTTGTATATGAACTTGCTGCACCTGTAACTACTCTATAGTTATGTACTATATGTTGGCTTGTTGATTAGCACTGTAGAAGCTAATGTTATCTGTTTGGTTTGTGGGTTGTTTTGTTTTTGCCTTTTTTTTTTTTTTTTATTGTCTATCTTCACCTTTTCAGGATGCATTTAAATGGTATGTAAAAGCTTTGCAATTGTTGCAGAAAGAGAAACACATCCCTCTGCCATGAGAAAGCTGACAACATATTAATAAAAAAACTAAAGAATAATAAATTAAAAAAGAATAAGTAAAAGAATAAAATTCCTTATTAAAGCAGTATTTAAGTAGACCCAGTGGGAAATCACAGCTTTTACACACTGGCAAATATATACATATATATATACACATGCATTTCATTATGTCTTATGTTAGACCATGCAGAGCATGCACACCCCCATTCACCATACTCAAAATAACATTAAAAAACCCTTCCAAAAACTGCTGCTAGATGTCTTATGGTATTTACTGAGTTTTAGTTTAATTGTTCTTAAGGTTTGGATGGAAGAGGGAAGTCCCCCTGAAGAAGAAGAAACCCTTTTCAGCTAAGCATTCTTAACATAACCTTACCCTTGAACACAAGAGTTCAGGAGGTCAAGTGATCCTCAAGATTCATTATTTTCTGTTTAGCTGAATGAATTGTTCCAGTCAAATAAAATTATCTCCTTTATATTACAAAAAAATAAGATTAAATCTGTGGCTTTATGAAAAATTCAGGTCATCAGAAACAGCATGGAAATGGCTATGAGAGTAAAAAAGTCACCACAGAAGCATCATAGTTGTATGTAATGTTGATGAATGTCTGGTGAGGAATGAAGGGCTATTTCCTTCAGTATTTTGAGTTAATGCCAAGGTTTGCTCATTTAACAAGAGCTTTGAAATTACAGTCGTTGCTTGTGTATCTTTTTCAAGTGAAGAAGTGAAGTGAGTTCTGTCAAGTACCTTGTTTATATTTACCAAATGTATATCATGACATCTGATAAAGATGCTAAATTTCATACAATTAAGAGGGAGCTTCCTTGGTCTTTGACAGCTAGTGTCCAGTGAAATGCAAAGTGGAGAGTCGAGATCTTGAACTAGGCAGCAATTCAGTGAAGAGAAATGGAATGACTGCACTGGACAGCAGGGAGCATAAAAATTTTGTTACTACGTTCAGCTATTCCAGCTGTGAGCACATATGCTTCATTGTAAATTGTATGTATTTGTCATGCTACCAAGGATCATAAATTCTGGTATCACAAAGTTGAGAAGCACAAGAGCTCCCATTTTGGTGGTAGTCAATGGAATACATTATTTCAGAAGACATTCAGCTAAAGTAGTAGCTCACTAGGCAAAGTTTTAAGAAATATCCATTAGAATACAACATCCCAGAAGCAGTAATAGACAACACAGGCATGTCTGACTTGAGCAGGAAGGGAAAGTATGTACAGATTTCCCAAACTGATGAAACCATACCTGCTGTTGTACCAAAAAAAGTCTGCAGCTGGGTCAGGCTAATGCTGTTGCTCATAATCTAGGCTTTGTAGCCTGATTGCAGCCCTGTGTTACCATAGTTTACACTGTTTCCGGAACACAAGTTAGTATTTCTGTCTAGCTGCATCTCTCTTTAACATCACACAGCTTTGACTTTGATCAATATTAGCTCAAGGATCTCTGTGCTGCACTGCTGCAAATAGACAGGGTTACCTGCGCAGCATTTTCATAACATGAGCTGAAATTGAACTTGCTAAATACAGCACACGCAAGGCAGTTGCTGCCTGAAAGTCTTTATGGCCTAAAAAGCAAAGATTTCTTTCTCAATCCTACAGCACAGTTAAGATGTGCTCCACTGTATCTTTCTAGGCTGGAAGTAGTAGTGTCTTGTGTGCCATCTTCTGCCTTCATTCTTGTGTTCACAACAAGGTGGATCTTAACATTGCTAGATCATAGAGAGTTTGAGAATACACTTAAACTTCTTAAGCAGTACAAACAAATGACATGCACAATTTTTTTTCAGACTAACTGAGCATGAGATTAGGAAAGAAACACATTTTGCTGACATAAATCATAGTTCTGTTTTGCTAACAGAAGTCATAGGATTATTGAAAGCTTTTCAGGGTAAAATACAGTTGCCACTTTCAGGATGGTTGGCATGCACAGAAACTAATCCAGCATGGTTCCCTAGGCAACACAACCTGCTATCTGATAGCAGCAATGGAGGGTGGAGCAGAGTGAAGACGCCATGGCCAGGCTCTGTTGTTCTTCCTGCAGAACTGGGAACTTGATGGTACCATACAGCTGAGAAGCTGGATAGCAGCTGTTAAATGGGAAATATAAGAGAAGATGTCTGTTGCTGAGCCAACAACTGTGGTGAAATCACTTTCTTTAGGTGAACATTGCTCATTATAACCTCACTAAAATACTAATGCACACATCCATCCCAAAGTTACCTGCCTCCAAGGTACGACCACCTCTCACTGAGCATGAGCTTAATATTTTTTATCAGCTATATATTTAAATGACAAGCAAGAGAATTTTACATCAATCAATAATAAAAGAATGCATGACTAGAGTCACTCAAGCACCACCTGAGAGTGTAAAAGAAGAGGAGTGTAAAAGTGAATGAGAGGGAAGGATACAGGGAAGACTCCATTGTAACTTCTCCCTCATAGGGAAGCCTATTGGGTGAAAACTTGATGTGGTGCTCACTAAATAACTAACACACACTAGCTGTTATTAATGATTATAGTCTGGTTGTGTATCAAGCTTGTTTTTGCAGACAGTCTCTGTCACAAGCAATCCATAAACCTTAATTTGTCACTATTTTATATTAAAGACTGTTATTCAGTAAACTTTGTGTTAGTCCCTCATGGGTGCTAGGAGTTGCTGGCAGTGGGTAACAAAATAGGAGGACCCACTGAGGGTCCCCCTTATGCTGTTGGTGCATTTCCTTGAACAAGTCAGTCAAATCACCCCCCAGTCTAGCAGGACTGTTCACTGAAGGGTCCCTATAACAGGATGCTGACAGACTGGTCAGGTACAACGGTCTCAGCCAGTTCACTGGGATCCTTAAATAGGCAGATAAAGTCAACAAAGAATTTCTAGTAGATGCCAATCAAGAAATTACTCGTATTTCAGCAGAATGAATGCTAGATCATAAATATGAAACCCAGCAGACTTCTTTCTTGTGAGGATAACATTTGATCTTTGTGCTCCCTCTTTTTGTACAATTAAGAAAAGTCACAATGAGTGTAGGTAATGAAACGGAGTAAAGAAGAACATTTCTACTAGCATATACAGCAATTTAATTTAATTATGATTTAAGCAACAGGTATTTGATGTTAATAGTATTATTAGTTTTATTGTATTTTAATTCTTACAATTTTAATTACAATATGTATTTGCATTTCAGGAATGCTAAGGAATTCTACTCACTTGAGGACCAGCTGTGCTAGCTTCTTTCTCTTAATCCAAACAGAAAGTATGGTAACTACTCCAGGAAGTTTTAAAGCTAGGTATAAAGCCAGATGAACAGAAAGGAAAAGCAACATAATATGTAGCAGCTTGATGGATAATATTTTCTGTAGGGTGCCAATGTAATTGTTTTCAAATAAAAACATTGTGGACCACATGAACGAAGGAAAAAAAATGTCAGATGAGAAATCTCCAAGGAGGTGAAAAGAGCCAGGAGTCTGTGCTGAGGGGAAAGTTAATCTTTCAGTGATGAATGAAAGATGATAGAGTAGGAGTAGGCTACGAAACTGAACACATATTTAATGTCTGATCGGAGAGGCAGAGAAGTGAAACAAACTGATAAGACAGGAGGAAGATCTGCAAAGCAATACTGTGAATGGAAATCGAAGGGACAAAGCTGCATTTTTCTGAATGAGAATAATAAAGTTACATTGAGTGAGATATGGCAAGATGGTTTTAGGGAACTTTCTGTAGAAAGACCTCTTATCCAATAGTCAGATCTGAATGGTATTTTATGCTTTGGGAAATATTCATACCATACTAACTTCAGTAATTTTTTAGGATTTTTTTAGGAATTCTTTAAATTCTTCTCTGAGGAACAATTTAAATCTGTAAGCAGGTAATCATGTGTTTCTTATACAGTCCAGATCTGCTGTCACAGAAGTTTTATAGTAAGCCTAGCTGCTGTCTCAAGTTCTGCAATAGTGCCCTGGAAACAAGCTCCTACCTGTTCCTTCTCTAGGGAACCAAAGTTTCTGGTTTGAAGAAGATAGGTGACAATACTGGATCTATTGGGTTCCATCCATGTGGTCACTGATGTGTGTTAAAAATATTAGACCCAAGAAAATAATTTCAGAATTTTAAAAAATAAGAATTTTTTTAGAATAATACAAAAACCTTCTAAATACCAGAACTCAGGCCAACGAATTTGCTAACTGAAAACTAATCCTTCTGACTTTTCAGAACTGAGTAGCTGTAGTACCTTAAAGAACACAGACCTGTGGAAGAGCCTATGCTTTTGCATTATTTAGCATAAATAATTCAGAAAGTAGATATGAGTAAAGTTAAGCTTGAGTTTTTCTGGGAAATATAATTATTTGACCCCCATCTGTGTCCATAGTACTATGGAAATGTAACCTGCAAAAAACCCAAAAAGTCCTAGACTGTATCTTTTTTTGTAGTTTGGCAAGAAAATGGTGTTCCTGTGTAATTGTAGTGGTCTGCCTGCCAGAGTGCACAGCTTTTTGGTGTGAGCTGAGCTACTGATATTTTCACAAAACAATGTTATATTAATGCTGATAAATTGCCAACTGTTCATTAACACTAACTTTCTATTAGAGGATAGAACCCATAATGTTGTCAGGAGGTTATAGAAAGTTCTGTGATTACACTGATGCTCTCTAACATATTATTACTGGAATAAAATGATGAAATGCATTGACAGTTTACAGTGTACTCATATTTTCATGTTTATAGGACTGCATAATTTAAATACAGAGCATGCTGAATAGGACAGTTCAATCTATAATGCTAAAGAAAAGTAAAACAATAATATAAACTAAATAAAATCAATAAAGTACATAAGGTAAGCATTTTTAAAAGAAATCTTCAAGTGGAGATGTAAGTCTGTTTGACTGAAAAGTAATCAATTTTATGTTCAGTAAAACTATTTTCTGTAGGAAATCAGTTCTGTCTTAGCTAAGAGATTAAAAAATGACACTATAAAATGTCGGGTTTTTGCTCAATGTCATAGCTATGGTGTTTGCTTGTGATGTGACTTTTTAAGACATTTTAGCATTTATTATCATACTTAGTTTCACATATAGCAGACTTCAAGTTCCAGAACTTTGCTTTATTTGAAAGTATAAGGCTGCATTCAATCAGAAATCTTGCTAAGTTTGAAAAAACAATGCAATGATTTTGGTTACTAACTTAAGAAGATAAAGAAAAAAAATCTATTTAATCGCATCATGTGAGTTAAATATGGAATTCCAAGCAACATTTTATTTTTTCTTTTAAAAAAAGAAACAAACAAAAATCCTGAAGTCTTTGAGAATTTCCCAAATGATACATCTACGTTAGCCCTGGTGGCTGCCATTTTTTGCATACAATAAGAAATACTGTTTCATAGGAAACCTTGTGTGCCAGACACAAGGTTATGACTTATTTAGTGCACAAAAACATGATGTGTGATTCATAAGCGCATTTATTTAAAAAAACAAATAAAAAAAATAAAAAAACAATCTAATCTGGACTTGAAGAATTGATAGTGTCCTACCTAAGAGAAGAAACCATCCAAAAAAGCCCCCAACAAATCTCTGGGATATATAGAGCTGTAAGAAGATGAAAATGGTGAACCAATACCGAAAATTACATTTGAACATAATCAGATGATGCTTTCTTGTGCTTGAATTCTTAATGATTCTACTGAATACATGAATGAAAAGAAACAGATATGTAAGCATATACAGTGGAGGTTTGTAGTTATTCTTAGAAGGCACTAAAAAGGATCAGTTCAGATATTTTTCAATTTTTATGTTCCTTAAGCATATGTAAGATGGAATTAAATGCGTATTTTAAAATGCTTAAGATGAACAACTGCATAATGCAAATATTTCACCTCAGGAAACATGGACACACACATGAAAACACACACACACACACACACAAAACCCCAATGCAACAACCACCCACACATGCCTAGGGAACTGTCTTTGAAATATTTTGTATTTCTCAGATTCTTTTAATTATCCTATTGGCAGTGTAGCTATACCTGAAGTCATTATATCTTCTATATTGTCGTGTCAATTAGTATAATCATTTTTGATTAGCAAATTGGAAGTAGCACAAAGGTATAAAGTGATTCATAGCAATTGGATTAGTTCCTTTCAGAGGAGAAGAAATCCCACATAAAATGAAATTCTATCCTTTCTGTCTAATTCCCATTTTTCTGAAATTAAAAATGTTCTGAAATAGTGACGAGCTCTGGAAGACTTGACCATGTAGTTACTGTCAACATCAGGCAAAACTGTCACCCAATGTTATGCGAACAACTAAATTTTCTACCATGGCTGTAGAAGATCCCTAGCTTTCAGGACAAATTCTTTGTGAATCACAACTAGCTATTGTGTATATCCTTGAAAAACATGGATAAACTGTTGGGGAAAATGGAAAAGAGAGGATAGAGTATAAGTTTGTAGGCAGGTGCTGTAGGCCATGAGTATTAGGTTAGTACTGAGACTCCATGGGCTTAAATTTCAAAGACTTATCCCAGTCAGTTAATCTGAAAGAGGAAAACCACCTCCTCCCACTCAGTTTGCCAGCAATATGTTTTCCCAGAGTGGTCTTATGAGGGAAAGTCTAGCTGTGTCCAAATATTCAAAGACCTTCCAAGAAGAGTTGATTTCAGCTGCCTTTGGCTAAACAGTTCTTTCTCCCATGGGTGGAAAGCTTTTATTTGCCATATAACTACTTTTTCCTGGCACTCCAAAACAAGGTTTGTTTCAACAGGGTTTATGCATACACTGTTATGATTAACTGGCAGTGTTTAGTTTTCAAATGGACTGAATGCAGCATTGGAGAGTCTGCAGTGAATTGTTCCAGAAACATATTCACAGAAATGTTCTGCAGAACATGAAAAAAAAAAATTATATTTCCAAGGTCACATCTATTCCAATGTCTTTACTCATCTTTTGGGATGAATGGCAACACAAGAATATTATTGCACAAGATTACCATGCAGCAAATGAAAGCTAACCCACTCCTATATAAAGGACAGCTCTTTGACAAGAATTGTTCTACATGTTTTCAAGTATTCAGAAGTCAAATTTCTTATAGCTACTGTTTTGCAGTCATTGAATGAAGAAAAATAATTTCTTGTTCAATTTATATCAGTTCCTTATTAGTGTTGTTCTCTATAGAAGTGTAAGAATGGCATGCATTCTCTCTCATTTCAGAACACAAATGGTTGTGTGTATGTTGCAGACTCTATCTGAAATCTTTGGTCTATTGCAAGAACCAGGTAAGATTCATTCAAAAACTTCTACTGTCAATGATCTAATGTAAAGCATTTACTTCTGTCACCTTTTTACTCACTGGTCCAGATCTTCAGCTGATGTAGTGTCAATAGTTCCATTGAAGTCAATGGAGCTCTGCCAATTCATGCTGTTGAGGATAAGCCCTGTTAAGTGCCGCTCTGTGCTTTGAATTGTCTTCATCAATTTCAGCAACTTTGCATGCTGAATATTGGTCAAACTGTGAGTATTTTATTCCCATGGCAAGAAATTATTTTTTTTTTTTACACAGATAATCTCATACTTATGCAAGTCTCTTCTACAGCTGGCTCCCCAGTGTGAACTGGAAGACCACAAGCATGACCCAAACTAATACTTAGATAATAACTGAAGCAGAACACAGCTGTAATTAGATTTTTCACTTATAGTGACTGAGATCAGAAGCTGGCTAAGACTGTTAAATATGGAAGACCTGATGTGTAAATTAAGATCCAACAACAATGAAAAAGTACATCATAATTTTTCTTTAGAAACATTATAGTAAGGTAGTTAAGCAAATAAAAATCCCTTATAATATTAGTCAATATAAAAACTACAGGTAGGCAAAAAGATAGAAGGCAAGAAAAAAATTAAAATGAAAGACTAAACTGCTAAATAAAATAAAAAAAAATACTATCTCAAAAAGTCCTTGCAAAGGATGAATACCTGATAAAGTTTGCTGAAAGCATATTTAAACCATTTCATGTTTGCTAAAGTTAATAAATGAGCTACCAAATAGGTTAATGATTTACAAATCATTGACAGAAAATTGTCCTAAATTACAGAGTTGTCAAGAATCTTTTATGGGTATGAATTTGTGGTGATATAATGGATTGTCTTGTTTATGCTTATGTTTCTGCATTAGGGCTCTAATTTAGTAAATTTTAATTAAATTTGTTTCTAATAAGATATATTCATCACTGTCTATCACTGTTTGCAAGGAAGACCTTAATGCCCATATCAAAGCTCATACACTGGAAAACATTAGACAAAGGGTGATTTGTGTGTCCTATAATACCTATCTCTCAAAAAAGCATGTAGACAATAACCTCTTTGCAAGCCAGGCAAAAAAGATATTGCTTGTACGTTATACTAGTTATTTAAATTTTTAATGCAATACAAAAGACTGAGTGCATTGTCTAGGATTAATAATTTATAAAGGATCTTTTTAGCCATCCACAAATTGGCTGCAGATAGCAACACAGAAATGGTTTCTCATATGTCTGTGTGGATAAACATTTCTAATTCTACCTTCTTCTTTGTAGTTAGTAGGATTTTTATTGGATGCAACATCTGACTTTCCTTTGATTTATGCAATTATCCTGTTCAAAGTTAAACCAGTATGGACCTTCTGGTCTGGGTTCAGCTAAAGCAGAAGGCAGTTTGCTGCAGCATGAAGGACTATTAGATGTGTCCCCAGAGACAAGGGATATCTCAGTCTAGTTTAACTAGACAGTAAAGTTCAACCTTGTGGAAGTAGAATGATTCAGAAAAATTGCTACCAACAGCTTCATTCTTCTCATTATTTCTGTCAGCCGTCAGCTCCTGTTAAGGTGTGTGGCTGAGCAAAGGACAGCTTCTCTTCCCAAGACCATTTTCAGGCTTGGACTTTAAAGTCATTGCTTTCCCCTGTGCATGTGAACCTTATACCCAGAAAACCCCATTGAGTTTTCTGTTTGAAATATTCTTGTCATCCACCCCATACTGGCAAATAGTTTAATACTGTTCTGACAGCACACTCCTGCCCAAAATTCTTGGAATATTTTCTGAGATTTTCAGTGCTCCTCTAGTCACAATAAGTTAGAAAAATCTTTTTGTGCTGTGCCTACTTATGTCAGAGCTCTGTCTAACAGTGGAAACTACACAAATTAATTTCTCTGTGAAAGGCCACACTTAAAACCAGATTGACTCCCCCACGCTTTTCTCAGGTTTTAAAGTCTCCTTGCCTTATACTTAATCACGTGTCTTTTCCAGTTTCTGGTTTGCTCTGTTAGACTTGATAAGCTTTTCCACTTCTGTTAGCAATAGTCATCAAAGAACAAATGACCCAGCAATAGCTTCCATTACATCTCATTTTGGCTTTTGCACGTTGAACTTTCAGTACCATTTGCTAATTCATGTATTTGCCCCTTCCAATGGTACGTTTACCAATTCTGAAGACAGTGTCACTTTATGAAGTGAAAAGACTGTGGGAAGAGTTGAAATGGCCTAGCAAATATGACAGAAAGTGGGAGAAAATAGTAAAAGTAGATTGCAACAGGAGTACTATTTCTTTCCTTGTACCAAAGTACTTTCTTACCTTGAACTAGCCCTGCTATGCTACTAGTTCAGGCATCTTGGCTTCAACTAACTGGACTTAGACCTGCTCAGCTCTGACACGGAAGATGTGTTTTTGTATTTGGAAGCACTTCAGTTTTCGACTTACAGAGCAATGTTCTGCAAGTTGTCTTTTACAGTTCCTGCAATATCATATGGGGTCTTTGTGTATGGATGTTATCTGAAGTGCAGGACATTCAAGATGATGAAGTAGCACCAAGAGTGGGATGATTCAAAGCTGGCAAACAGGAATTACATATGAAAACTCAGCTATCTTCCCTAATCTACCTCAGCTGCTTAACAGGAGAATTTGTTTCCCACCCTCCTCCTTCACAGAAAATCATATACTCAGAGGATTTCTTTGCCTAGAGACAAAACTGAACAGAAGTTTTCAGGATTGATTGACTTATTTATTTATTTTCAGGAGAACAAACACTAGGAGTATTTTAAAAATATGACTTAGAATGTTTCTTTCTTTTTCCTGTTGTCTTTGAAACTGTATTGGCTATTTGCTATGTGAAAGAAGATAAACTGCACATAGCTTAATTCTGAATTACGCTGTCTGGGTATCTGTCATCACCCCATGTAGTCTGGTCCAATTTTGTCCTAGCTGCTGTAGTAGAAAAGGTCAGTCAGTTCCTGATATGACCTCATTTTGTGAAACGGTGCCTGAAAGTATAATTGACAATCAACATAAATGTACCAGCACGTAGTAAAAGCATAGTGCCTGAAAATGGTTTATAATATTACAGTGGCAGGTAATTTTTTGTATTGATTACACACAAAATGGTACGAACTTCAAAAGTTGCCTTGTTATTTTGGTATTCAGCATTTTCCTTTAGCAATGCTGTTGTGCTTTCTTCTTCCTAAGCAACACAAAAGCGCATAAATTCACCTAACACAGACCCCACTTTTTATCCTGTGCTGTGCATTCTCTGCCCATGATTAGACACTCTGTTTTTCCCTTGCTTGCGTATTCTTATTACTGGAATGAATGATTCTGCTAACAGTATTTCAAAATCCTCTTAAAAATTTGTTAGCCCCAAACCATTTAAGTGTTTTAACTTTTTTTTTAATAACTGAGAAACATCAACTTGCAAGGCAGTTGGGTCAAGAACCATTTGGGATGAAGGCATGTAACTCAAGGGCATTCAATACATTTCAAGTACATCTAAGGATATGAGAATAAAGGGAAGAATATGGACAATAATTAAGGTTAAATTTAAATAAGTAATGCCTTGACAAGCTCTTTTGAGGAAGGAAAGAGATGTTGGCATGAAGGAAAGGAAGGCTGCCTGAGGTAAAAGGCTACATTCTGAAACTTGAACTGATAGCAGCTTCTAATACTTAACATAATTCACATCACCCCCACCTGCTTCAGAATGAGCAGATGTTTCTCTGCAGAAAAGTAATTATCCTCAAGCTCATGCAATGTTTGTGGTGAGCCAACTGTTCAATTCACATGAGCCCAAGGTTTTGTATTTTGCACAGCTTTATTTAATCACATTCTGTGTTCACACTCAGTGTTAAATAAAGGTTTCAGAAAAAGCCCCTTTTTTCCTCTCTGAAAGTCTGATCATTTTCACTAGCACCAGGGAGAAGAAATAAACATAAGCATAGTTCTGGCACCAAGAAATTTGTTTGTTTCTCTAATCCACTTAATCTCTTCTATACATTTCTACTTTTATCTTCATGGAATCCAAAGAATATGACAAAAAATACCAAAAAAATTTTCAACCATGGAAATAGCAAAGAGAAAAAGGATGGAGAATGAAACGCAGGTGAAAGATACAGGTTCCCAAATAGAATGGTATATTTATGTATCTGCATACTAAGTCTGTGCTTAGCCAGTGCTCAGAGGATATTCACCAGTTTCAGTGAGAAAACAGCTCAGAGGATATTCACCAGTTCCAGTGAGAAAACATATACCTGTATTTGTTTTGGCTTCTGTGCCTGAGAGATAGCTCAGGCTGGGTTTATAATCACTGTCTCAACGCAGTTGAAAAGATATTTTTTTAGAAGCGCTTTCAAAGTTCTTGTTATCAAAAGAGGAAACCCTTCTGCCTACTAGCTTCCTCCCAACTCAGAAATTACAAGATACAGCCAAGGGAAATAAAACTGGCAAGAACTGGAAAAAGTGACAGAAGGATGGTGGTCATTTGACAGAAGCAGGAAAAAGAGGAGCAAGAGGTTTTGATGCTGCTTGAAATAAATATTATTGCTTCTGCCCTTTACAAAAGAAGCACCTTTTGGTCCGTCCTTCTATCCATCCCTACAACAGGGTAGAATAAAAGCAAACACTCTGTGTGCCCCACAGAAAAGACTGGAGAAAGAAGATAAAACTAGTTTTGGGATGTACTATTATTCCAGGAGTCTAATAAGCCTCTTGCTGTCATGAGCAGAGAGCTCAGAAAAAAAGGTTAGAAATGGAAATAAGCTCCATTCATGCAGTTAAAAAGAAAAAAAAAAAAAGAAAAAAAGACTTTGCTGACAGTCTGTTTCTGGGCAACACCAAGCTATATGCATGTTTTTTCTCGTCTTGTAACTGTCTGTACTTCTTCCATATCATAGTGTTTCGTGGTGTTATCAGAATGCATTTTAATTCAAACCTCCCATTTCTTCCTTGCAAAAAGTCATGAAATATTTATGGGATTACACTTGTTTGTTTTAGCTGTGATACAAGGATTTAAGAACAGGTGGGCTGATTGCTACCCTACGTTGTCCAGTAAAAGGTCAGTGTCAAGTTAAATGTATCTCATTTATGGCATCTCTTTCCGTTGAACAACCAGAAAAAACAGAAACTACATTTTCACCTGTTAAAGAAACTGCAGTGCTGCAAAAACACTGTCAGTGTGATTTCCTGAAACAATTATATCACTCAAGGAATATATTTGTTATTTAAAACTAGTTTCTTACCATGACTGTCTTACTTTCCACAGAATAAGATTTGGCATCACAGCCTGAAGAAAACAAAAAATAATTTACTTTAATCTGTTGTCATGCAATCTCACCTGGATTTCAAAATCTTCCCAAGACTTACCCTTCAATTTTCCTGACCAGTTTGATCCATCACTTCAACTATAATAATATAGTCTTTACATTTGCAAGGGTGAGGACATGACAACACTGATGAATTCCCTTGGTCTGTAAAAAAGAAACATGAAACAGTAGTTGAAATATGCACAGTCATGTAGTTCTTGTTAACTGTTTTATAGCTGATCATTTCAGTAAAAGAATAATAATAATTAACTCAAAACAGCAGTTATCTGGCCAATGTGCTTCAATATAGCTCTAGAGTGACGCAGGGACTTACTTCTAACCAATAACAAGTGGTTAAATCTATTTCCAGTAAAAGACAAATTTAAATAGCAGAAGGAGAAACCATTCCTTCCCCTAAAGTTACATTGTGACCAGTTGACTTTCTTCTAATATGTAAAATAACAAAAATAACTCTTTTTCTTTCTTTTCATTTGTCAGCCAGTAGAGGGGAACCAGAAAGATACTCTTGTGATAAAACTTCCTGATTTAGCTCCTGGGACAGTAGGAGACACATCCGGGAAGAAAGAATATTCTTTGGATTCTGTGAAGGTTGAACAATAATTTATATATTACTATCTGGCATATGGAGAATATGACGCTGAGCAGAACAGCAGGGATAATGCCAAGATGGACTACAAAGAAAGAGAACTATTTTCTTATGAATTCTGTCTGTCAGACTAATACTAATCCTTTGGATAATCTTGATGATATATGAGGTGAGAAAATGCAACCTAGCAAGGAGGAAAGGGTGCATTAAAAGCAGAAAATATATGAGCATTACTACAGAAGGTGGCAGCTTTGATTATAAAGCAGAAGAGATCTGTTTAGCTTTTAAAGCAAGCTTTTTTATATTTGGTCCTTTCACCTTCCTAGCCAAAAATGGAAGATGAGGTTCCCAACCCATTCCTAGATAGATTATTCCCAATCCAACCAGACTGAGTTGGAAGTAACCTGATAGTTAAAGACTCAGACAGGAAAGAATCTATGTAAATTAAGTGCTTCTGGAGGGACACAATTTTAAACATCCAGTCACCACAAACACACATTTGCAATATGTTTTTGTCGATTGTTTAATTTAATACATAAAAAATTCCAATCAACAAAAAAACCCAAACAAAAATAACAAACCCCAAAACAAACCCCAAAACAACCATATTTAATAGTTCTTCCATTTGCAAATAATTAGATACTTTCAGCTTTTTTTAAAAAAATAAATAATAATTTTGTTATATGCTTTAAAAACTGTCTGAATCAAGATATTGTATATGCTGCAAACCGCTGGAATTTCTTAAGTGTTCTTACTGGCTCCCATCCTCATTACATTACACAGTGTGTGCGCTCAGTTGGACTTTACAACTTTGAAGTAACTCAAGCGGAGCTCACACTAGGCACAAAACACTATGGTTTAGTATCATTTGTTTCAATTTTCATTTCAGCCTGGTTGGAAAATCTTTGCATTTTTTCAGAAAACACTGTTCTGGGGCTCAAGCTTGCTGCTCTCCTGGCAGGCAACAGCTTCTTAGGAAGCAGTTATGCAACATGCAGAGCTACTTGCAAATTCTGTAAAAAAATGAAAACAGTTGAGACAGAATTAGAAGGTTTTGAATCCCAGCACTGCAGACACTGTTATTTATTTTCAGTGCTTAAAGCCCATCAGTATCATTGGAATAATAAGCAACATTATTTATAGAAGGCTACTTGAGACATGCTAATGGACCTAGCCATATAGCTGTCAATATTTCTTCAGTCTAAAATTATACCCTGAAAGCATTTGGTATGCTGCGCATAAGGCAGATTTTTGTTGCATTGGGGTACAGGAGTTCTGAGGGCTTCCATGCTTCTAACCAGGAAAAGGAAATTCTTGCATTCATTATAGTACTTCAGTTGTTCCCTTGTCTATTGCAAGAAGCATCTGCTCTGACTGAAAAAAGAAAGTCAACAATGTTCACTTAATGTTTTTATAAACAGCAAAATTTGGGACCTTTACAAAATAAAAGTGCTCTGACACTTTTCAAGCACTATTTGATGTTACCTGACTAGCATTCATTAGCTCAGAGATTATAAGATCAAACCATGTTTTAATCATGTTAGAGCTATAGCTCTGCTGCTTTCTATCTGCAACATGGTCATTTTGCATTATGTAGGTGGGATTTAAATAATGTCAAAATGTCACTTATCACAGGGGATAAAGAAAGAAGGTCAGAAACAGAAAGAGAATAGCAGAATGAGTAATAGAAAAGAGGGAAATTATCTGTTACAAAATTGCAAGACACCTACTTGTGGTTTTAGATTATTTTTTTTTCCCCTAAACCTGACACCCTCCAAATGCTTAATTTTGCTTTAAACGCAAACTTTATATTCATATATAAGTCTCTTAAATTTATATAAAACATAAGTGGAAAATCAACATTTTTTTTCCAAAAGCTCCTCTGCAAAAGTTTCTTTGGATGTATAGACCACAACTCCAATTATATTACTAGTGTGCACCACTGATGGCTATGGGGTCAGTTTTTATCAAGCTCAGATTCATTGATAATTTCTGTCATAACCCTTAAACTTGTAAACTACTTGCTGTTGTATTCTGTCAAGATCCACATAACTTGAGTTAGCCAACAAATGTTCTAGGCACACTGGGAACAAGAAATATACTAACTACCATCTTCCCCTAATATAGTTTGTTTTGGCCTTCAATACCATTTTTTTTCTCTGTTTCTGCTGGTTAGCATCCAGATTGTGACACTTCAATTCAGTTTGGTGCTTCAGTTTTCTCATGTGTCGTGGTTTAAGTCCAGTCAGCCATGCAGTCTCGCTCGCTCACTCCCCCCTTTCCTCCATCCCCAGCTCCTGGAGGGATGGGGAGGGGAATTGAAAGAATGTAACTCCCACAGGTTGAGATAAGAACAGTCCAGTAACTAAGGTATAACACAAGCCACTGC
>WYDI02004482.1:0-149995 GCA_009867235.2 Psittacus erithacus
TCAAATATGATGGACAGTGGCTTAGCAACTTCATTTGCCAGCTCCTTCAGGACCCATGGATGGATTTCATCAGGTCCCCTGGACTTGTGTATGTTCAGGCTCTTAAGATGGTCTCGAACCAGACCCTCTTTTACAGTGGGCCTAAAGTCTTCATTCTCACAGTCCCTGCATTTGTCTTCCAAGACTTGGGTGGTGTGGTCAGAGCATTTGCCAGTGAAAATCGAGGCAAAGAAATCATTAAGAACCTCAGCCTTCTCCAAATCCAGGGTGGCCAGTTCTCCTGATAGCTTCCGGAGGGGGCCTACATTGTCCCTAATCTGTCTTTTATTTGCTACGTACCTATAGAATCCCTTCCTATTACCTTTAACATCCCTAGCCAAGTTTAATTCTAACTGGGCCTTAGCTTTCCTAACCTGGTCCCTAGCTTCTGGCCCTGGCCCTGGTGCTGCACGTCTTTCTAGTTGGGATGCAACACTCCTGAGCTTGTAGTAGGAGATCCTTGAATATCAACCAACAGTCTTGTGCCCCTCTGCCCTCTAGGGCTATATCCCATGGAACCTCACTAAGTAGGCTCCGGAAGAGGCCAAAGTCTGCTCTCTAATCATAGGTAGTTTTCCTATATTCCTACATATATATAGGTAATCTAATCATAAGTAGTTTTCCTTGCAATCAAAGAAGGACAGGCTACTTCACTTCTACTTGAAGTAAGAGAATGCACACAAAGAATTTCACATGGGAATTTACTATCTCCCAATAATTTGTTTGTATTTCCTACATATCCACAGGAGTTCAAATGCAATTAGGATTACCTAATCTAATAGCCCCCAGAGCACTCGGCAGCAAGTTTCACTCAGTAATTTCGAGTGATATCAACTTTCTCATCTAGGTTACATATTTAGAAAGACATCCCACCACAAAGCACACCACTTAAAGACAGTTAATTTGAAATGCCTACTAACATGTTATTGGTTGTCCCTTAAAAAATTACATATTTCGCTGAATTGGCCCTCAAAACTGCAGGAGATGAAAAATAACATTTCCTCATAAGCTATTTCAAAGGTTAGTTCACTTATTTCTGCTTTGAGTGCTTCTGCTATTATCTTCCAGGTACAATCCAATCTATTTTCCAGCTCCTATATAAGTACAGGAATTGCCATAGTCAGGCAGATCAAAAATCCATCTAGACCAATGACAGAAGGTTAAAATGGTTGCTCAGGGAGACAGCATCAGAAACAAATCAAGTGTAGAACAATCTTTTGCGGGAATATTCTCCATATTTCCAGGTGGATCCTGCATCGGAGTCTTCTTTGGGGCTACCATATTGAAAACTTCAATGGACCTATCCTTCTTGAGTTTGCCCAGTACCTTTTATTTAACTCACTCATCCTCTCTGCCAAATACTCAATTATTGTTACAGCTCATGAAGAAAGCTCAGCAGCTGTAGAGCTGGCATGCTTACCATGCAACCCACTAAGCTAGTTAGATAGCAATCATATAAACGGGGCACGAACGGGTGCTCTACCAGAAGCAGAAGCTTCAGCTTCTGCTTAGGTTTACTTAGGACTAGGCTAAAAGTTACTCCAATGCAAATATGAGCACAGTAAACAATAGATCACAGATCAGCTTTTAAAAATGCAGAATTTTTGTACTTTGGATGCTGAGAATAGATGCTTTCTCAAATTTATAGACAAGCAAAATCAAAACGGCAAAAGAAACCAGCTTTTCAACAGACTAACTGGAAGGAGCAAGTAAGGGTCCCTTTGGGGAGTGGTAACTAAGTAACTAACTAAATAGGTTGCAATTCAAGAAGATGAGAGAGATGGAGAAGGTCCCCAGAGTGCTAGGAGACTGATTACCGATGCATATATATGAGAGGAGTAGAAACCTAGAGGAAAGCAAGAGATGTCAAGGGCATACCTATGTGATCAAGCCATGCAGGATTATTTGGAGCAAAAATTCTGGAAAGCCAGGCAGATTTTGATTTTTGAACAAAGAAGCTGCCTCATAGTGATCATTCCAACTATATCCTAGGAAATAGGATGCTGCACACCCTCTTTAAATTACCAGGATTGTCACTATTGGGCTACTCTCCATTTCTCTTCCTAATGCATAGAGGCTCTAAATATTGGCTAAGCACTCCTACCAAAGGCAATTAATTCCTTCCTTACATGCAAAACAGAGAAATGTACCTTCCAAGCTTTTATAGAACTACAGTAACAGTAATATTTGCATATTTGACAGCTCGATAAAACAGATTATTTGTCATGAGGTGCCAAAGTGTGATGTGACATATGAGATTTATATGAGATGCTGAACCCTTAAGGTTCACTGCTTGTGTTTTATTAAGAAATGAACCATAATTCATTTTTTCCAGGGCACTGTTTAAAAATCAATAACACAAGTGTACGTGTAAGGTGAGAAAAGATCATGGTAATATGACTATATATTAACAGTTTCAACTGTGATATAAAGCCTCCTTTTGTAATTATTTAATTTTGTTTTTTAAGAGTGTCATACTAACTACTTTTAGGAAAAGTTGGACCCAGCTTTGATACCTTTGGGCATTTCACCCAAAATGGTTTAGACTGTCTGAAAAGTGGTTGATAATCTGATTAGCTTTTTCCCCACGCACAATTTTCTTTGGAAAGTGACAACTATGCTGCGACTGAGCCAGACATGGAAAAGTTCTCACCCTCCTTCCAGTGAAAACAAGGATGGCTGTAAGCCCATCTTGCCTACTCCCTTTCAGGACTAAAACTAAACAGGAAATCTTGGTTTGCTCTTTTCTTGTGGTTTTAAGATGGAAACCAACCAGTTTCAAGGAGGTAGTGCCATATTTATGTGTATATTTTATCTCTATCTCTAACATTATTTATATTTCTATCAATAAAATGGATCTGGAAATGCAAAAAAACCTTATTTCAAGTCTCTGTTGTGTTACACTAAGCCCAGAGTTCTATTACCTGAACAGAATAGTATCATTTGAAAAGCAGTTATCTTTTCCCTCCCCCTCCATTACTTCTGCTGAGATACAGCTCCAAAATAACACTCCTCCAACAGTCAGAATCCTGATTCTAAATTCACATTTAATTATGCTCAATTCACAGGTATTTGTTACCCTGCCAGCACTGCCCCTTAGCTGAACAGCTCTTTTCTCCCTCTCATGCTTTTCTCCCCCCCTTATGTGACAGTGGCTAGGTAAAACATCAGTACTAGGGTAGAACCCATCAGTGACTGTATTTCTGATCAATATTTGACACTATTTTTCTTTAATGGCCATGACACAAGCAGCATAAAATGTGCTGATATCACATAATTGGGAAGCACCGAAAGTGCAAACCAGGACTGCAATATCAGGTAGACCTATAATTTTAAGCAGTGGAAAATACCTATCAAGTGAAATGTAACAGTTTAAAATGCAAGACGCTGTGCTTAAGGACGGAAACTTTTGCTCTGAGAACTTTTGCTCTTTGCACTTGTGGTTGGAATCAAGTTTTTGCACATATTGATCACACATGAACCAATAGCCAAAGGGAAGCCAGAACACATTGGGAAAGTAACTGCAGAAATACTGAATCTCTCTGCCAGCCCACAGCAGCACTCAAATGCTTCAAATCTGAAAGGAGTGCAGAGAAGGACTAGGAGAGAAGGTAATGAAGAACCCATTGTCTATGACATTTATTTGTTTTACCTCAGTCTGTGTTTTGTTTTGCAACTCCCATTCAATTACAGTATTACAGTAAAGTCCTAAATACTTTAAATCTACTGAAAATTGAATGGAAGGATATTGAATGAAGATGTTGTAGTTTAACTTTAGTTCTTCTAACTAATATCAATTTTATTTAACTAATTTTTTTCTTCCTCTGTACTCTTGCCAAGTGTGGAAATTAACATGAATCTCCATGTCAGTCTTCCCCTGCTGTGCAAGCAATTTCTGAACATCAGGTTGAACTGCATAAGGGAACCAACCTTGTGCTCCACACTGCTGCAGCCAGGCTACTTCCAAGATGTGAAGTAATTTACATACAGCTACACTACATTTTAAGCACCTCTGCAAATATGAGAATAGTTTCAAGCTTGCATTTTAAAACTCTTCTTAATTAAGCAGAAAACAGCACTCCAGCATTAAAGCGGAGTCCATTTTCAGAGACTTCTCATAAAAAACTCTCAGTGGCTGCGACTGAGCCCTCATAACCAAAACTTTCCTCCAAAACCAGCCTTTCATGTCTGTTTGACTGTTGTTGCTTTCACACACCACTGCCTTTTCTCTCAAAAGATCAGTGATTTCCCTCTGTCCCTGTAGTGATGAAGGCTAACCACATCTTGTGGTGTATTGGGAAAAGCATAGCCAGCAAGTCAAATGAAGTGGTTTTTTTCCTTTATTTTGTAATTATGAGACCAAATCTGATGCACTGTGTGCAGTTTAGGGCTTCCCAGTATAATAAGGACATGGACATACCAGAACGAATCCACTGGAGGGCCACCAAAATGACTAGTAGGGTGGAATACATCACACATGAGGAGGTGATGGAGGGGCTCTTTTTGTTCAGCCTGTACAAGGGAAGTCTAGTTGGGGCTCTTCTGATATTATAAGACGACAAAGACAGATTCTTCTTGGGACACAGTGAAAAAGTGAAAGGCAATGGTCCTAAATGGCATCAACAGAAATTTTGGTTGAATCTGAGAAAAAATGCTGTCACACAAAGAGTTTTCAAACACTGAAACAGATTGTCCATTAAAGTTGTGGAATCTCCATCTCAGAAGCTATTTAAACCTTGACTGGATAAGGCCCTGAGAAACTTGATCTAACTTCCAAGTTAGATCTGACTTCAAAGTTGGTCTTGCTTTGAGCAGAGCGCAGACCAGATGACCTTCAGAGGTCACTTCCAATCCAAATTAGACTGTGGTTCTAAGACAATCTAAGTTTGCAATTTTACCTTGTCTTTGTAACTCTTTGGAAATGTATGAAAGAGAACCCCAGTATTATTTGTTTTAAAAGATGATGAAGAGATTCTTCCCTCTGAGTGTCTTATCTCCTTCCTCTGGGGGAATGGCTGTTTTTTTCCCCAGGCCTAGTTGTGTGACTCCTGCGTGTTAAATAGGAAGCTTCACTCATGTCAACCTACTGTTCCCTGGTGTTAGCATCAATCTTCATCCATTTCCTTACAGATTCTAGGTCCCTCTCTAAGATGCCATCTGAAGGTGACAGAGGATGCCAAGTTGCCCATGCAGAAGAGACAACAGTAAGCTCTCATCACAAATAAGACAAACAGCATACTGGGCTGTATTAGCAGGTGAGTGGCTAGAAGTTAAAGGCAAGTTGTTATTCCCCTTCAGACGGTGATAGTGAGGCCGTACCTGGAATATAGTGTCCTGAATCACCCACTGCCTGGCTCAGAAAGGATGTTGAAAATCTTCAGAGTCCAGCAAAGTAGCATGAGGATGGAAAGGAGCCATGGTCATAGTTTTTCACATATGTGGGGAGAAATTTGTGTGGTTTGATGAAGAAGATAATATGGCGTGAGCTAAGAGTGGCCTGCAACTATTTGAAGGGGAGTACAGAGATGAGAGAATCTTTTTGTGATAGTTGCAGATAGGTTTGCAAGAGGCAATAGCAGCGATATGCACTGTGAGAAGTTTCAAGTGAACATTAGGAAAAACGTCTTTGCTAAGAGCGTGGTGCAGCACTGGGACAAAGAGGCTGACTTCATCCTTGGAGCTTTTAAAGACTCAGATAGACAAAGCCATTGCTGACCTGACCAGCTGTTGAAAAGTCCTCCTTCAATTAGGCAGGTGGCCTGGGAGATTTTCAGAGGTCCTTCCAACCAACATGTTCCTACTGTGAGAGAGGTGAGGCACTGGAATGGGTTGCTCAAGGAAGCTGCAAATGTTCCGTCCTTGGCAGTGTTCAAGGCCAGCTTTGGGCGCCATGGTTTAGTGGGAGGTGCCCCTGCCCGTGGCAGGGGCGTTGGAACTAGATGATCTTAAGGTCCTTTCCAACCCTATTCCATGTTTCTATGATTTCTGTAATTCACAGTCTCCTATATCATACCCTGTATCATATCTTATATCAAATCATTACCTCTACTGCTGTGACCCTGGCTACCGCCATTCCCTCTCTTTCTAGAGAAGTAACTCCTGTTCTTTCCAGAAAACAAATTTTCTGTCTGTTCTTTGTCCATGATTTTCAATAATTTAAACCTGGTTTTCAGCTCTGCTTCTCCTTCACTAGTGATGTCTTTCTCCATCTTGACCTGTTGATGTATGGTTTTTTTGTGTCATCCAACTAATTCAAGCATCTCTTCTCCATGTCAACTCATTCAATAGGTGAAAATTTCAAAGGCCTGCACAGTCTCCTCTCTCCCTTTGCCCTCTACTTTCGTATTGCTCTTTCACCAGTCCTCCAGCTGCAGCGCTAATCCTCCGATCTTTTCTGTCTGGCAACACTTCATTAGTAGGTTATTTCCATCAGGTACCAATTCAAGATTAAAAAGTATCCTACAGCTTCTGCATCAAGTCCTTTGCATGCCTGTTCCATTTTTAGTCAGATTTGATGCATTAAAGAAACTCTATTTCTCTGTCCCTTGCCTGTTTTTAATAGACTGTGGAAGGCTTTTTGGATATGTCATACTGAGTCAACAACAACCTGTGTGGACATTAAAATATGCAGTAACTTATGAAGACTATCAAGTCTATGAAAGATGATTTTGCCTGACCTTTAAAGACATGTGGTGTTTAAATTACTTCTGTAAGAGATCAATTCATATCAAATTTCCCTAAATTTAAAGAGAAAATTGTATTTCCTTCATCTCACCCTATAAAAACATTTTTTTAACGCTCTTTATTTCTTTGATTTTATAGCCCCTGGACTTTCCTCAATGTTGGCTACTTCGATCGTTAAATCTCAGCAGCTAACTGTTCATCAGCTGTGATTAAAAGCAGAAAGCTTTGGCTGGCTCAGCTGCATGTTATCTGTGTTACTCAGCTCTCCTGGAGAAGACTGTAAACTACAAACTGCAGTAAACCACAGATCCCACAGACTCTAATCAAGCCAACCACCAGCAACCACTGCAGCTTTGTCTTTGGTTTGAAATTAAGTGGGAAACTGAGAGAACATGCCACAACTTTTAGTATTAGTTGAAGTTCCCTAAACTGAGGAGATTTAATGCAGCCAGGTAGCTAGAACTGATATAGCTGGTTTGAGATGTGACAACAGATGAGTAAGTAACACAAATTTCCAGCGATGTGAACTTGTTGCTATGTCATGATTTTCATGGTATGTGGTGAGTTGCTTTAATATATCAGTTCCTAGAGTCACAAGACTACAAGAAAGCACCAAACTTCACAGAGTTTACACACTGAGGTCACAGATTGCAGTCTTCTGCTCATGGTGTAGTTTGAACAAATACACTTTCCTTGAGTCACTCCCAGTCCTGAAGATCTATTAATTGAAGTGCTTTCTTCATGAAAACTGGCAATCATAATATTTGATTTATGCACAATATATTTATCACAATAAAATAAAATAGAAAAAGTTCATGCATCACATTGTCCCAACCCATATTTATGGGCTTTTATTTTTCAATACGTGGTTCAACCGCCATTCAGACCTAGATAAAACATCTAAAAATGGAGTCTTCTAACCATCATTCCTAGTTTTGTTTCTTACATAATTTTATGTCTCATTTCATTATCTTTATAGTAATAGTCATGCAAACTTTTAGAATAGCACTGGAATATCATGTCACAACACGGAGACTATGTTACTAGTAGAGGCAGGAAGGATTTAAATGAATTAGTGATGCTGAAACAGAGTGGAATGAAGAGTTTTAATTTCAGCTGGTGGTAGAATATAGCATAACTGAAGAATAATGTTTTTTATTGCTTAGTTACTTAGCTTCACTTTTCTTCTGTAATAAAAATTCTTGTATTAATATTTACTCCATTCTTTTTGTGTGTCAGTAAATGCAACCCTGCACAATGACACCATCTGATCTAATGCTGCAGATCTGTTCCAACAGTTGGATACCAAAAGGCCTTTTAAGAATATGCTGTAATAAAAGCTGCTGCTTGCTTTCCGTTCTGGCTTCTTTACGTTGCCTTACCACAGTTTAATGTGATAATTTTCTGTAAATCTTAGTCTTTGAAATATGCAAACATAATTTAATCACAAAGAAGTAAGACAATATCCTATAATATACCAACTGTGGGAGCCTTAGAGTGATCCTCTTAGGGCCTTGTTCTTTTATCATCATGATTTGAAAAAATGTCCATAAAAATACAGAGTGACTCACGAAGGGCATTAGGGTTGTGACAGAAGCTTTCGTCTGACCTCTTGTAGGCTCAGGAGATTCAAATTAGTTCTCTAAGTAGACAGCAATTCAGATAAAAATACCTGAATGAATAAATAACTTGGAGAAAAAGGAAGCCATTTTATTCAGGTTAAAGCTGAATTCTTTATGCTGAGTTGATTTCCTTTTCCAAGAGAAAAAAATATGAGATGGGGTAGAAACCCCAACTTTTTTTGCCCATACAAGATTTGCAATCAAATGACTGTAAAAATCAAGAAAAGAAGTTAAATTCAATGTAAAGGCTAATCAGTTATTTTTCATGTGTTGGGTTCTTACAAACAGATTTTTAATTTATGGGGGATTATCTGTTCCTTTTTACCTAATTTAACATAGGGCATGACAAACAAATTTACTGAGAAGTATGAAGTAAGAATTATAAGATTTAAAACTATGATACTTAACAAATCAAAACAATTCAAATTGGCAATCTCTGTTCACACCTAACCATTGCCTCAGTTTTTCTGTATCAAGTTACAATTTCACTCAATTGCTATACAAAAAGCACAGTTAATTGCACAAGAAAACTAAGCAATGCTTTGCAAAACCTGGAAGTCTTTCAAAGCCATTTGTTTTCTGGGATTATCTGCCAGCCTAGAGCCATTACATAACCAAATCATGCTTTTTAGCTACAGGTATTAATGACAACTATAGATAACATACCATCCAGTGGCCAAAATTAAGCCCCTCTAATGATACTTTAAAATCGTAACATCTTCTAATTAAGTAACTGGTATCAAAGACAACAACAGGCTGGAGAAAACTCTGCACAGAAGACTGCTTCTATATATTAAGAATGACACAACTTTAAATTCGTCTACTCTTAAATTTGTTCTAAAGGTCACAGAATCAATTCTGAAACCTGTAGCCATCTCCAAGGTATTTTATGTTACTATGAGTCATTAAAAGGTTGGCTGCCCTAACAAGATAAATACTACAAGACCACAAACCCAAACACAAACTATAAATCTGTATCTCTCAAGAGCGAAAAGGATCACAACAAAACAGGTACTTGAGACAGGATTTAATTTTAAATGTTTCCTCACTAATAATCACCCGTTTTTATCATCTTTGAGCTGTTGAAAAGAGTTAGTGGAATACACCAGTGAACCTAAGGCTGTGTCTATGGTAGTGAATTAAACAGCACCTGTGAGCATTCCCAGACACTGGAATATGACTGTTCTGAAATTATTAGAGCAGTCTCTGGCATGCTTTTGGCCTGTACCAACTAGCAGTCTCCCTAGCAATTCCCAGGCACCGTCTGGGAGTTAGAACATCCAACAGACAGTTACCACCCAAGGATTTGCATTCAGCCACCCTGTTCTGGAGGCTGGCTGTGTTTGTTTACTGCTGCACTCGTGAGTCAGTCCATTCCAGTTGGCTTCCATGCCTGGGAATAGTCTTAGGAACAGTTTTATTTGCTAGTATAGACATACTCCTATCCCTTTCCCACTAGCGCTGAGGACAAGCAGGAGGCTTCAGAGGAGTAAAGAATGAATCATTAATGTTTCATTCAGTTGGAATCACTTTTGATGGCCAAATCCATAAGAATGGTTTTACTTTTTTTCCATTTTTTTAAGAAGCCACCTTCCCCTGCTATTTTAATTGCCCTGCAACAAAGGCAACACAGCATTCAGCTAAAGTCAGAAACAGTTTGAGGTGCTGCTTGCTTTTTCTGTATCTTCATTAATCCCATGCAGTATTAATGGAATTGATAAAAGAAAGAAAAAAAGACTGGAGTTACATTTAAAGGCAAAATATGCCAATATTCAGAAATGAGTGCTTGCCACCTCAAGTAATGTCATGGAAGCCAAGACACCAGAGCATTAATTCTTGTACCTACACAGACATGTCTTGTTTTGGGCAAACTGTTTACAGCTCAGTCCATAATGTCTAAACTGTTAGGCTACAGGATTACACTTACTCTCTGTCTCCAATACAATCCATTTTAGCATGCAATAAGACGATGACACCTCAAAGCAGATCACCAAATACCCTAATAGTTAAGGCAGCCCTAAAGAAATGAGGATTTTAAATTCTGTCAGCTGAAGAGACACAAAATGGAAGAGCCAGTGTTTCCCATTTACAGCCACTTCCCATGGCTGGATGCTGCAGCCATTAGGACAGAAGGTAAAGTACAATCAAAGTTTACTTGCTCCCTTCCCTTCCTACTTGTAAATACTTACTGTCATCTAGATTCTTATTCTGCAGTCTTGTTACAGATATGCAAGTCCCAAACAGAATGAGGTTTCAGACAAATGTTATTACCAGTACGTTAGGGAAAATTTTAAGTGGCTCCTCAGAACATGACGGTTTTGGGTTATCTTAACTTCGTCTAGTCCCCAAATTCTGGGCTTTGTATTCCACTCACAAATCCCACTCTCATAACATTTAGCTGTACTGTGCTGAAATTATGGACACCTAATTGCTGCAATAGCTCTCGCTTTCAGATATCTCCTGCATTTACACTGTCTTGTTACTTCAGGACATAGTCAAAGTGCCCTGGGGACTGTCTGCACATTGACTATCACTTTGATTCTCATCTGGAAAATCAAGGTGCCTCACCAAAAAAGAAATCTGAAGTGGAGAGCAGGACTGGCTCTTACCTGAGCTCCAGCTCCTCCAGGCCACACAGACACAGCTCAAGCCATTTGGCTCTTTGAATTCAAACAGATTTCAAAGTCAGTAGAAACAAAGCATTGCCTTAATTCCCCATGCATAATATGAGGAGTAGCAGAACTTTTCTACCTTACGGGGATCGGGAAGATAATACACTCCCATGCTGGAGTCACTTATGCAATACACCATGGGAGCCATACACAGCCAAAAAGATGAAAACATCTCTGGTGGTACAGAAGGGGATGAATGATGGAGGCAGTTGCAGATCACTGATTCACAGGACAGACTCATACTGCCCTAAATCCTGGTAAAAGCTTCGTTCCATATACCCACTGAGTATAGCTGAAGGCAAAATACTTACAGCTCTGTGGCACAGAGCGCAACAGGGCAGGGGCCAGTGAAGCAGGCTAGTTGCCAGCTGAGTTCCCCAGTGCCAGGGGAATTCTCAGCTGGGAGAACCTGGCTGCCTTCCGGCCTTGCTCCTCTGCAGATATATGAATACACATATATGTATAGCAGAAATTTTAAAGGAATAATTATGTCTTCGAGTTTAAGATTTTTTTCTCATATCTAGTACAGTACAGCATAAACCTGCCACTGCCTGACCTGTGACTACCCTCAGCTTTCAACGCAAACCAGATTGCTAAGCAATCACATTGACCAACAATTTCTATGCCTCTCTTCTCAGAAAAAAAGAAAACTAAATATCCCAGCAAATGTACTGGCCAGAATACCTGTACTGGAGAAGAAATACAGGTACGCACTCCAAACATCTGCAACAACAGAAAATATCCTTTCACACCTAGCACAGAAATATGTGGGTGAAAGTATTGGTTAAAAGCAGGAGGGAAGAGGGAATACCTAAATGGATTTCAAGATAAAAGTAAGTGTTCATTTCTTCCACCCTACTTTTAAAAAATACCCCTACTTTAGTAGTTACCAGGTGTTTCTAATTTAATTCATTTCATTAACTTCTTACAACTTGTTCAGCCAGCTCTGCAGACAATTGATTTTTATTACTGCATGCCTCAGTGACTTTCTACACTAGATCTTTTTTTTTCCACTGGCTGTACAGTTCTTCAAATCTCTTCAAAATCATCTTTTCTTTTCTTTCTGGCTTTTCAGAGTTTAGTCTGTCTTTTCAATCAACCTTATCACTTATTTAGCACATTCTTTTATAAAGCAAATATAATAGATATATAACATAAAAAAAATTTACATATATGGTTGCTGCTTTCAGAGGAGTGATTTCAAAGTTTTCATTACAGGCTGCTGCTAGTGAACACTGATGACAAGACAGAAGAATAGCCTGATTATGATATTGTAACTATTTGATATATATTGCAATGTGAAACAACAATATTTGGAAAGTGCTTTTGAATAATAAAGGAGCTTTTAAGAGCCACAACTGAAGATACCATGTGACTGTGCTGAAACTTCTTAATCAGATTATTTTCATTCTTAATTACACAGGAAGAGTTTACACTGACACCTGCTGTTAAGATTGCCTCATTTTTCCCATTATAAGACCATTTTCAATTTCATTGCCCATTTAACTGTGTGCGCTGATCTTTTCTGGGATGTGTCATTTTCAGATTTAAATCAAAGGGAAAAAGATAAGAGTCAGTGTTTCAGATGAAACGTTTTTGTGATTGTCAAGAATTACATGGGGTTAACAGCTCACTTATTTCATATAGACTCTCAGTTACTGCCTTTTAAAAAATCAGCTATCTATATCCTTTGAAACAAGAACTTGAAAATCAGCATACTTCCACTTGCTAAGTTCCCGAGAAAGGCATTCATACTTGGCCAAGCTATGAGCCCCAGAAAAATCAGACAGTACACACTGATGTAAGTGGAAGGGTATTACAATTTTGTATCCAGCATCTTTGAAGATTCCACTTGCTTTTACCTCTGACAAATTGCCAGGAGTGAAAAAAGACAGCTGGGGAAACCAAATACTGACAAAACAGGTAGAATGATGTTGACAGAGGTGTAGCAATGAGGTGTATAAAACAGAAGAATAAATAATCTTGGTAAGACATGCAATGCCAGTGAGTACTGGAAACAAGAATAAATATTAACAAGGAAAAAAGAAGGAAATACTAGGGAGGAGGACAGGAGGCAACAGACATTTAAATTATGAAGTATTTAAATAATGACTCCAAAGTCTTGACACTTCTCTGCTCTTTGGTAAATGATTTTGAGGCAAACTGCTCTAGTTTTCCATGTCTTTCTATTCATGTGTCCACAAAAATGATAACCCACTTTTGTTACTTCTTTGGCAATAAAATAATGATGAAGTTCTGTGCCAACGACCTAGACAGCCCAGGCAGACAACTCACAGGGAAGATGCAGTTGTTCTAACCTCCCCCAAGGAAAATCAGCATCAGGTTTCTGTGCAGTTTTCTGCATACCTAGAAACAGAGTTCAGACACAGGCTGTTAAAAAAATCATTTGTTCTCCTCATAAAAGGGATACTACCTGACTCATGTTACATAGGGACTGAAACAACCTTTGTAAAAGAAATAATGTTTGGAATTACTGGCATCTCTAAATTTGTTGGTGGTAAGTGCTCATCTGCTAAGACCTACATATGAAATTATCACTTGTTTTTTAATTAGGGTGATTTTACACTTTATTCTTCTTCTCATCCCCTCTCAGAAAATTTGGACTCAGCAAGTCTGGGGTTTTAGTTATAAGTTTAACCTTAGCTTTCTGTATGACTTTTGAAAATAGAGAAAGCCCATCTGCCTTTGCTGTCTACAATGCCTATAAAATAGATATGAGTGTATGTGATCTACTAGCAACTTTCAGAGCATTCCACATACACACTGGCAACTGCATTCTGGCCCAAGTCAGCAGATGCTGAATGTAACAAAGACTACAACTAACATCAGTAAAGGGCAATCCTCAGTGTCTGTCTTTGATGTAACACAGCTTGGCATTTATGCTTTCCTTCCCCAGTACTGATGATTGGTAGGACCCCAATGTTATACGGTCATCTGACACCTAACTAACACTTCCTTAAGCAGAACACCTGCAGTGATATTAACCACAACCCACAGTAATTAGCCGCTAATGGTCTACATTAGACCAGCAGTCATAAACTGGTTGGAAACTATCTAGTCTCAGCCCTTGTTTTTTTAAGATAGAAAATAGATTAACCTTATTTAAATAAGGACAAATAAAAGATCTGTTATGATGTTGACTGATGTATTTTTAAGCTGGTATATTCTTCAAATACTGATAAATACCATAGAGAAAAATTGATTCAACTAGATGTCCTCCTGACATCAGCTGGAACTTACTACATACTTTGGTTAGAGTCCCCGAAGGTCATCCAAAAGCTTCATGCGGAACTGGACTATACATTAAAAGATATGTGTTTATAAGTTGCATTTCAACAAAATAGTTAAAAGATAGAGAAAAACCAGCATACAGCACCTGAAAAATTGCAAATGTAAATGAGCATCAAATTGGATTTGGTTAAAATAAAATATTCAGTCCAGTATTTCATTGTGATTACATCTTGAAATGTCTCTGTGCACAGAACTGCTGGGCTGCATTTGCCAAGACACTGGATGCCCTCAGGGACCAAGGGATGCTATTAAGAGGTATCCTGCTTAGTATCTTCATATCTCCATTTCCCTTTATTTACACCTTTCACCCTTTGACTTTTCCTTCAACTCTCCTTTTTTAATTATGATTATTATTATTTGTACCCCTTAATGATAATTTGGTTTCTTCCCGGTTCCTTTTTCTGTAGCTTGCCCCTTGCCATTGAAAAACATCTCCTTTCAGCCTATACAGTTGTAGCTTAACTAATTTCTCATATGGAAGTCGTTATATATCTTGTATCATCCTTGTTGACCTTGACTAACTCTTCTTCAGTCCTTTGTATTTTTTTGAGGTCGTAGGGAAGGAGAAGGCCAGACTGCACAAAATCTGTGGTGAAACCACAGATTTACATAATGGCAGAGTGACTTTCTCCCTTTTGTTCTTCATTATTCTCCTAATGGCTCCTAATACTTGATTTACTCTTGTGATCACTACTGAAGACTGAGTGATGTTTCTGTGTGACTATCTATCATAACTCCCAACTCTCACTGCAGTCAGCTCAGAGCTCATGTAAGTGAAATTAGGATTTCTTCCCCTTATATACATCAGTGTACATTTATCTACACTGAATTTCAGCTGTCATTTTACTGCTCAGTCACTAAGTTTTAGTACCCTGAATAAATTCATATTATCAAACTTGATTACCTCACCACTAATGCGCTTTTTAAAGTCATTTATGAGTATGTTGAATAGCAAAGGCCTAGCACAGATCTTACGGAAAGTCATCTGTCATCACGTTCCATTGTGAAAACCATTTATGCTTGCCTTCTAACCATTTAACCATACAAGGACCTTGCCCCTCATAACGTGGTGCTAAGTTTCCCTAAAAGCCTCTAATAAGACACTTCTCAAAAGCCTTCTGGAAAAACCAAGTAAGCTGTGTCAACCACATCACAGTTATCCATGTAACTGTTGATAAGACTTCAGAAAAGCCAACATGGCATTTCTCAAAAAGATCATTTTATCAAGATCCTCAATAACTCTTTTTCTGCTAGTTAATCTGCGTGGTACAGATGTCATACTCAAAAGCTTTGTAGTTACCCAGGTCTCTTCTCAAAACTTTTTAAAATACAGATTGCCTCGGATTTTCAACTGTCCTTGGGTACCAAGGCAGCTTCACGAAAGAAGTTACCTCTGTCATGTTTGAGGAGCCATTCAACTATCTTAGATTTGAGTTCCTTTTGAACTCTCTGGTGTCCACCACCTTGTCCTGGCTTTGGGTTCTCTGTTTGCTCCACGTGTTGGTTCCATAATCACTACTGTCCGTGTAGGTCCTTTGAGGAGTCTCACAAAGACTTTAGATCAGAACCTGCCCTGTTTCTTGAGCAGCAAGCACTGATACAAATAATTAATTTAGCTCTTCTGCAATGACCTAAGCCTCTCCCGAGTGCTCTCTTTATACTGTGATTATCATCCTGGCCCTTCACACTCTGGCTTACTTCCAGCTTTAGATATATATGAAGAAAGATTTGTAACTTGTGAATCTTTCTTCTAGATGCCCCTCTAAATTCTTGTTTTGTCTAAATGCGCTTTTACATGTTACCTGCAAGAATTTATGCTTTCTATTCTTTTTTAACACAGACATGTTTTTTTTGAAGAGTGACTCCTTGCTTTCATGATGCTTGTAACTTGCTCCTTAGCTATGTGTGCTTTCCTTTGCTTTTTCCCGCTCACTTCTTCATATGCAGGGTGTGTTGGCCCTGTGTTTCCTATGTGTTGGTGACCTAAATAAATTCTAAGTAAACTAAGGGGACTCCATTCTCTCAGCTGACCTTCTCAGACAAGGTGCTTCTTTTACATAGCTGCCCTTTTTGAGAGAGCCCAACTGCTGAAGCAGAGTGGCAGAGCAAACCTTCAACTGTGCAGCACTGAGGCAGCCCCTGGGTGCTGCTCTGAACTACATCACATGCTGCAAACACTCCCGGGCCCTTCCTAACCAGCTGCCATGACACAGCCACTGATGGGGATCTCTGTGTTAGTTTAATGTAGTATTTGCTCCAACAGCAACCAAATATTTCACAATGTGCAGCTACATCCCCAGAAGCGCTCTGCATATAGTAATGCTCCTTCACATGAATTAACACCACAGAACCACAAAACAATTTATTACATTGCACTGCTTGCTATTATGCAAGTTTTCAAAATTACTAGACTATGAACATTAATATTCAGATATTTACATTGACCTAGAAAAGGTCAAGCTTAAGTTTAAAACAGAAATACTTTTATCAGATTATTCCAATAAATGAAATGTATTTCTGATGGTCAAGGAAGCATAATTGATTCCTTCCTTACTCTCACCTTCCCTGCAAGCACATACTCACTTCTTTTTATGCTTTCTCACTGTGGGCTCATTTATATGACTAAATACCTGTGTGTGTGATACAGTATGAAAGACTCCCATCAATGAGAAGGAAAAATACAGGCTTATGAAATGAGAAAAATCACTTAGCTATCTATTTAAATAAAATATAGACTAGCACAGGTTATAGCAGCTAAGATCCCCTCCCTTCCTGACTGAAGCTGGAAAACTTTGTATTTTCTACTTCAAGATCAAAGTATTTAGTGTAAATTCCTATCTCAGGGTAACTCCTATGCATACCCTGGCTCTAAATTCTGTAAGTTTGTTTCCATTGAACATTTTTCAGGAAAAAAGAATACCTGTGCACTTGAATTGTCAAGCCTCTATGGTCTATGCAGCATCCAGATATCAAGCTTCAGTAGTGTGACCAGTACAAGCAAATGCAATATATTCAAATACAATAAATACAAGTAGTGTTCCAAGTATAAGGATGCTTTTTTCTTTTTCTGTTCTAAAAACTCTTCACACGAAAAGACCAATTTTCCAAACATAGTCTTCATAGTGAAAAAAAAAATAGGTAAAGTGTAATTTCTATGAACAGAAAACCTTTCTGATCTTCAGGAAAGATCTTTACATGCAGAGGGCAGAACAAAGTCCTGAGCCTGTACTCTTTCTTTTAATATTTGAAACATGCACGTGTCAGAAACAAGTCTCATCTTCAAAATACGTGAAATCACAAACTCATGGTAGGCACAAAGAGGATATATAGCAACTGGGTATTCTTCACAACAAAATGGATGTAGGAATGCATTTGAAATGGCATATCTTGGTCATTACTTGTAAAGACTACTACATATTCCAACAGCAGCAGAATACACCAAGAGAAGACCAGAGAAGTTCATGCTTTGAGGATTTTACATTTTCTCAAGAATTAATGAAAGGGTTTCATTTAAAAAACAACTGTGGTCAAGAATGTGGGGAAGCAACAGACCAGTACATTTCTGAATTATGTATGATAGCTGAATTCTCCAAATGTCAGATAAAAATCTTCATAAAATAAAAACAGAAATGCAGCTTCAGAAGGTGGTATGAAAATAGCAAAAGCTCCATGTTAACATTATGAAAAGATACAGAAAAGTGCAATATGGACAGCAACTCCTCAACAGAGTGGTCTCAGATACAATTTTGCGTGTAACATAGGAAAAGAAGAGAAACACAGCAAAAAGCCTGGCCAAGAACCCACCCCAACATTAAAAAACATCAAAAAGCAATACAGAACAGAGAAGACAAGCAAATTACAGTATCACGTAAGACTGCTCATGGTGTACTATGAAGAAAAATAGCATGATGGACAGATCTTCTGTTTGGGGTCATACACTTGTAGCAGAAAAAATTATTATGCCAAAAGTTGTAGACAAGGGAAAAGGAAAAAAAAAAGTGAAGAGGAGAAGAGGAAGGGAATAAAAATGCAACAAAAACCAGAAAACATAAATCTCAGTCTACCATAAGATATCAAGACAAGGCAGCACACAAACAGGAAACTAAGCGCCAAGTACACAGCAAGGCACCAGTGAAAACAGCGGATTATGAAGACTCCTATATTATTACTTGAGACTAAAGAGCAAAATTTGAACCACAAATAGACAGATGAAAATTATGCAATGCATGATCATAAACCCACAAGGATCGTGTAATTACCCCAAAGAAGGGACACATGAAGAAAACATATGGAGAAAGCTTAGAGGCTGCAATTTCAGATAGTACAGACAACACAGGAAGTTCAGCTGGTGGAGCACCTGCACCACAGGGTATACATTACATAAATAGAAGAAAATGGGAGAATGAAATGCAATAGAAAAGACACAGCTCTAGTCACAGAGCCTCAGACTGATCAATGTGATAGTAATAACTGCAACATTTAGGAAAGCTGCACTAGAAAACTGTGATGTCTGTGGTCAGTTTTAAATGTGGAATGAGCCTTTAAATCCCAGTGTAAGAGCCAACCTAGATAACACAGTTTTGTAGGAAACCATAGCAATCCAATTAGAACTCCAACACCGATAACAAATGCAATTTCTATCCTTCAGAAGATCAGCCTGAGTTAGTGCCAAGGTGGTAACAGCTGAAAGTCACACAGATGTGAGATATCTAAATTTAGCAGCATGTATTAAAAGAAGCTGTTAAGACTCAGTGTTGTTCTTACTCGATTAGTGGTCCTGGTGTCAAGATACACTAAGATTTCACCTATAACACAGCTGTACTATCTCAATATACGATAGTATCACAATATACTAACTTGCTATGCTGAATCTTCTCTTTAAATACTGAACTGTACATGCAGGCTTATGGCTGCCAATGAGAATTTTATGGATATTATTCAAGTGGCTAACAGTGTATTCATTTACCTTTTAAATCTTCATTAACCATTTTTTTTTGTAGTAAGTCTAGATATTAGATTTTTACAAAGTATTAGGTTTTCATCAAAATACTATTTTCCACTGGTAAAGCACTTTAAGAAGCAAGTTACTTGGCCGTGATGGAAACCGAAGTCCTTCAGCCACACAAAAGCAAATGAAGAAAGAGTAGGAAGCACCCTTTCTTTAATAAATGAACAAACCAACACAGCAAAACAGAAAATATTTCTATTTCCTTGGAAATTAATATGTTAACATTGGAAATCCTTCAGTGAAATCCTTCATAAAAATGTATACTGCAGTTCCTCCAGTGTATAATTTTAACAATTACTTACATGCTAAATATACACCAGGTCTATTTTAGCTTTTGCTCTTAAAGTAATATGAGATATGACTGCCGCTTTTATTGACATTTCCACATTACTGCAGGTTCTAGTTCATGTTATGCCCTATAAGCATGAAGTTGCTCTTCCTGGTAAAGCTTATTTCTGTTTGGCAACAGATGTAAATCAGTCCTAAGTGTATTTACTGGTTTGGGCCTACAATAAGCAAATGTGCTGGCACAGCTATTGAAACACCCTTCTACAGAGGCCTCGCTATACTGTATATTTCGGTTATTGCGATGGCCTTTATTTCTCTCACCTCTGGCTGAACACGTAACTACTTCAGTGTATCAGTATTTCCACCATGCTGAGAAAATTGTGATGTTTTTTCTTAAAATGTCATTGCCTAAAGTCAAACCACGACACAAAATTACGTTCCTTAGAAGTGTGTTTCTTTCTAGTTCACAAGCACTCAGATGTGCAAAAGCTAAAACATGAGAATTCAAAAGGCGCTGTACTTAGTTAAATGTCATAATTTTAAGCAAATTGTGGAGGGATTTGCTAACCTGAAGTACTACTCACCTACAGCTTTAACTCAGGGAAAGCCCCACCCTGCCCTCGCTTGGAAAACATGGACAGAGAACTGTTACATGGCCTAGTTCCTTAAAATTAAAAAATTTAAAACATGTATAAAAAGGATAAATTTGAATCATTATTGGAGAGAGAGTAATGGACTCATGTTAGCATCAAAATTTTCAATCACTAGTCTCACTGGTGAATGCAGCAAATAATTTTATATGCTCCTTTGAAAGGAAAAAAAACCTAGGTTGAAACAGAAGCAGTCTGCTCAAATCAAGCAAACCCAAACTGAAGACAGGTGGCATGGGAATTGTAGTCCGAACAGTTCGAGTGTGGCAAAGCCACAAGTAACTGAAAATAGTATCTTACAACGCTAAGGGTCTGACAACTGTAACAGTATGTTGTGGTTTAAGGCCTGCCACGCAGACCACTCACTCATACTCCCCCCCTTCCTCCCTCAGCTCCCAGAGGGATAGGAACGAGAGTCAAAAGAATACAACTCCCACAGGTTGAGATAAGAACAGTCTACTAATTAAGGTATAATACAAATCACTGCTGCTACCACCAGTAATAATAATGATAAAGGAAATAACAAAAGAAGAGAATACAACAGCTCAACACGGACCGATACCCAGCCCCACCCCAGCAGAATCTCCAGCCCTCCCGGGTAACTGACCGTTACGTCCTGGGCATGACGTGCTGTAGTACGGAATACCTCTTTGGCTAGTTTGGGTCAGGTGTCCTGTCTCTGCTTCCTCCCGGCTTCCCCTCCTCCCTGGCAGAGCATGAGGCTCAGAAAGTCCTTGGTCAGTCTAAACATTCTAAGCAGTAGCTAAAAACATTGGTGTTATCACCGTTGGTCCCAGACCAAAAGTCAAAAACATAGCACTGCACCAGCTACTAAGAAGAAGAAAAATGACTGCTACTGCTGAACCCAGGACACAGTAAAGAGTACCCTACTTAGTAAGCAGCTCTTCTGAAATGGTTCACTGGATTTCATTAGTTTGCCTTAAAATTTAGTAGCAGATCTAGTACTACTAGTTGGTAGTAAAACCTAGAATTCAATTTATTCTGGGGCCTTGTGCTAACCTTACTCTCTATGATGCTATATTATTCTTCTGCAGATAAAACCCAAGCATAACTTTTAATGCTGCATATTTTATGGGCTAACACCATAGCTGCTTTTCTTCCTAGACATTACTAACACCACATAAAATTAACGATAGATAGAGTGAAAGGCCAACCATCTAGCACTCTCTGTATTACCTTACAGATTCCATCTCAGGAACAGACTCATGTTTTCTTTGCATGGGCAGCAGAGCATAAGTAATGGCCTGCTAGGCTCTCGCCTGAGAAGACACTGGGTTAAAATGCTAGGTCACACCCCAAAACTGAGAATTTTCCTGTGTAGCACCTCGAGTAATGCCAGAGACTTTAGAAAAAGACTGGAAAAGGTTATTTTATTATGTACAAAACACAACATATTTTAAATATTTTGAAATATTGGAATCACTGAAAATGTATACAATAAATCCACAAACAAGTAGAGCAACAGTTTTAGCAATGTGTGTGCCACCTTTCCTCCAGGAGCTGCAAAGCGCAAGGTGGAAAATATTAAGTCAATCACATAGACAAAGAAGGAAAATTACACAGAGATTAAACAGTTTCAACAGACTGAAAATGGCTGTAAAATTAAAGCCAGTATTCTAAGCACATGATTTACCACTGGATTTCCTTATTAATAAAAAGTTATTTTCATATGCTCTTCAACATCTGTTCCCTATAATCTTCATAAACTGTTATTTGTCTCCCATGACTAAAGGCTCCTTGAGAATCTTTAGTAAAACCTGGTATCTTTTCTACTTTTATGCAGAGTTAGAGTTGTACAGAATGAGAGCGATGCAGAAGCATTTGAACACTGACAGGCAACAACAAACTAAATTTGGAACAAATGATGCATAGACTTTTGCAGTAAAAAATTAACCATGATTGTGTGTAAACATGATTATGCAGGAAACAATAACCTTGAAAAGCTAAAACAGAAATTAAAGTTGACTTTTGCATTAGACTTGAAAAATGAAGCACAATTTCAGTCAATACAGACAGAAGTTGCCTGCACATACAATTCTACTTACATTGCTGTAAAGTCTACATGAGCTCTTTTTAACTAACTAAACAAACCTCAAGCTTCAAGGTTCTTAACCCTAAAGCAGAACAAATACCTCAGCAAAAAAACCAGATAATCCTGATTACAAAGTTAGAACAAAAAACAGGACAAGCAGTTGAAATAATGAGCTTGTGCAAAGTTCTTCTAGACACCCATTCTGTAGGAGTTTTTTGTTTTCGCGTCCTTTCCCTAGGGTCAAACTGAAATCGCACTAACAGCTGTCACCCTCGCTCATGTACTTGGTTGTAGTTCACTGCTGAAAGTAATTTTCAGCACGGAACTAGTCCATAACCACCAGAGGCCACTGCTGTTCTTTGCCTTTTCCCTGCCTGTAGCTCGGCTGGAGCGAGTAGTCAGCCCACAGGAGCCCCAAGCAAAGGTCACAGCAACTTCAGTTCTGTGTTTATGCTCCAGCACTGCACTTCTGCAGAGAAAATTAAATACGGTACACTCGCTACTAGCAGACAGAACAAGAAATTATCTAAATATTGCTTACCCAACCTTAGCCTTCAGGAAGAAATGAAACCTTGCATTCCAAAAAAAATGATTTCATTCTTTAATATGATTAAATTTGGTAGCTAAAGGCAAGTTTTTAGATGTAATTTAATTAGGTATCTGAAAGGCGTTTAACTTACAACTGAGGACAAAAATAGCTCCACACATTTGCAACAGGATAAATGAATTAACAAAGTAATAATTAACATTCAACAGTGAGAAAACTATTAAGTAGTGCTTTGCTATTACTGTTTACAGGTATCAGTGCCCAGCCTGCCCTATTTTTCAATCACTGATCAGAAGTACCTGATAAATACTATTTGCAGAGACTGCAGAAAGGGACATTAAAGTAATACATGTAGTAAATGAGGGCAGGGTCATCCAGCTGGCTTAACTACGACCACATCATTTTAAATGTGTTTGAATACAGGCTACTGAAACATTATAGTTTGAAATAAAGAAACTGGCCAGGCACTGGCCATATGGGGTGGGAGGAGGAAAAAAAAGGAGCATCCTGGAAAGCAGTGAGAACATGGGCACCAGCAATCTGGTTCAGTGGGAAGTGAGTTTTGAATCAATCTTTGGTGAAAAACTGAGCAGCCAAAAAATGAAAAGCAGACTTATCACTGTAGGCAGTACTCTCATAGCAGTTCCCTTTGCACAGTAATACAGACTTTAAAAAAAGGTATTTAAAAATTAAAAGGTACAGAAAGAATATGTTACTCGGAAAGCTTTAGAATATTAACTAGGTCAAACTATTGAGATAATGGAAAAAATCAACACCCATCAAAAGCAAGAATTTCATATTAAAAGTTTTATTTGGCAAGAAAGATGTGTAACAAAACTCTAATTTAGAAGCTGAAGCACTATGAATTTAAAAGTGACACACAGCAGTATCTCTGGAGGCAACAAAAGCCACGAAGACCTGGAAAAGGCTATGGATAAAAACATCCCCCCCTTCACTGATAAAACTTTCCAGAGGGCACACCACCACTGCACGCATTATAGGAGACAGAAATAAGTATTACGATTTATGATACCCCAAGACTGCTATTAAATAATCCAGCGAGATTTTAAGATCCTTCCTCACGGATCCCCCCACGCAGCAATCGGTTTAAGCAGCAGAGCTCAGGGCAGGCTACAAACAGAACGGTTTAAGCAGAAAACCCCACCAGGCCCTGGGGGGCTGCCTTCTGGCGGGTAACACATCTCCGGGGACAGACCGAGCCCCGTGTCAGCCGTGCACACGTTACGCACCTCTCAAACTAACACCAGACTTGAGGGTGCAGAGCAACAGGCAGCGAACCACCGCCCAAAGGGAAACCGCCACAGCTTCGGCCGGGGCCACCCCATCTGCCGTTGCGCCCGGGAAGGAATGCCTCATTCCTCCCACTGAAGCGTCCCAGTACACCCCACAGCCCAGGCCACACGCAACCACACTCGGCCAGAGCCCAATGGGGCCTAGCGGAGCCCGACACCCACTCACTGCACGCACCTCCGCGCATGCACCAACGCACGCAAATGCACCAATCGCCGACCTCAGCTACTCGAACCCCCGCTCCCGGCGCATGCGTAGCACTCTCCCTACCACCACCCCTCCGCGACCTCTTTAGCGCAGCCGCGCCTGCCCCCTCCATTCCGCGGCGTGGAGGCGCGGTCAGTGCGCCTGCGCTTCCCGCCCTTGTCTGCCCGTGAGTTCTCTTCCCGCTCGCACTTCTCCCCCTCATCCTCATACACCGCCCCGCCGCCACGGTGAGCCCGTGTGCGCCTGCGCCAGCCCCCCGCCGGGCGCTATCCCACGACGCCGGGCCCCCGGCGGCCCGTGTATGGGGCCGGGTTCGCGCTGTCGTCCCCGCCCCCTTCGTCCCCCTTCACCAACCGCCGCTTCCTGCGTCGTTGCCAAGTGTGTGTGTGCTGAAAAAGGGGGGGCGGGCCGGGGGGTGGGGGGAAAGAGGGAGGGGGCAGCCATGCCGAGGGGGCGGCCTCCCAAACCCAGCAGGGAGACTAGCAAGGCCGGCAGCGAGTCAGGTAAAACAGCGCGGCCGGGCTAGCGCGATACGCGCCCGGGGCGGGGGGCGGCGGTGGTGGAAGCGCGGGCGCTGCGAGAAGGCGAGAAGCCTCCGCGGACTCCGCATATAGTCCCCGGATATGGGGGAGGAAGGCCGGGTCTATTGTGTGAGGGTATAGGCGAGAGGGCGGAGGGAAGGGGAAGCGGCCGGGTCCGGCCCTGCGGAATGATACCGAGCGGGCAGCGCCCGTCGCCCCACGCGGCGCGCTCGCTCCGGGGTTGCTCGACCTGCTAAGGCCCACGGCCGGCCAGCAGCTTCCTGGGGCAGTGGCAGCATCTGTAATGGCCTCTCGTCCGCATAGGGCGTGGGGGGAGCTGCTGGCGGCGCGGTCGCTGCCTTCGCTGCCTGACTCGCCGTGGGGCGGCGGCGATGCTGCCGCTGGAGGGTTGCTCGGCCTAGGTCAGCGGCCTTGCCTTCCTCTTCCTCACGGCTGCGGGAGCGGGTCCCGGTGCTGGCCTGGCTGGAGCTGGGGAGAGCCGGAGGAAGAGCCCGGGCTGGCCAGCGGCAGGCAGAACAGGACAGAACAGGAAGGCTCCGAGTCCTTCCGCTGCTTTTCCCTTCCCATTGCTTCCCTTCCCCGCGTGCCCGATTAATGAGAGCTTCGAATAAAGGGTGATAAACCAGTGAAAATAAAGTGGAACGCTTCTATCTCTCTTGATTTCAAGAAGGAGGGCTTTTTTTTTTTTTTGCCTTTTTAGGGTTTAAAACTCGTCTTTATAATCGTGTTGTGAGTATGTATATAAAAAGAACTGTTTTTCTTTCCCAAGCGTGTTAGTCTGTATCGCACTCCAAATTTCTGCCTGCATTTCAGTGTCGTTGATGTGAATACTTGAGGGCAGGATTTGTTTGATGGGCTTGTTTGGGGTCTTTTTTTTTTATTTTTTTTTTTTTTAGCAGTTTGTATGTTCGGGGCTCTTTTGTGTAATTCATTGCTGCTGATGTTAGCAGAGATCTGTGAGTATGATGTACCTGAGTATGAGAGTATGTATCTGAGTAAAGCCCACAAACGTCTAATACATGGTGCTTCAGGTAGATGGAATGCTCATCAGTGTCTTCTCTTTAGTGAAAGCATGTAGCAGTAGATTTTTTTTCCCTACCACATAGAATGGGGACAGAGTTCATAAACCATTCAGATGCTGTAGTTATTTCTGTCACGAAAAGGCAACTAATGAATATTTTTAGTACACATTTAGAATGTCTGGTTTTTTGAATGCTTGCAGATGAGCTCTGGCTCTTCAAGAGGAATGTGTAGGTGAGCCTTCTGTGGAATACTTTTTGTAGACTTGAAATGTGCTGGCAGGCAAAAAAAAAAAGAAAAAAGGTGCTGTACTGTTACATGAGTATTGGGAAGTTGAGCAATTTCTCCAGTAGAGAAAGCCAAATGGGCCACAGGTTTTTACCACAGGTGTTTATTATGTTTTATTTTTTTGTTGAAGCCGTTGACCTCAGCTATGGAACACTAAATAGATAAAGAAGGACCCAAGGAGCTTTGATTGTCACCAGTTTTGGAAGCTGAGTGGGGTTTGAGTTTATTTTAACTAAAATGTCTCCTGAATTCTCTTAATAGCTCTTGCAAGGGTACATGTGTATCATATGCATGTAAGCTCCTGCAATAAAGGCATGATGTATGGTTGAGAAACAGATCAAAACTGAGGCAAACTGTCCAGAAAAACTGCCTAGCAGTTATATCCCTTTGGCTTGTAGCTGGACCTTGGTCTTTGATATTTCCTGTGGTAAGAGGTTTGGCTGACAGGAATTGCTTTGAGTTTGATCATAGATTGTATTTTTCATGTATTGATTTATTTAAAAATAAATTGTTAATTTCTTAATGAAATTGTTTCGTAGAGGTAGTTTGACTGCAGACAACAGTTTAGAATTACAGGGTCTGGGCTACCACTGGTATTCAGAGACTACAGCAGTCTGCAACTGCAAGGACTCTGCCCTGTGTAGGCAAATATTGTGGGTTCTGGAGTCCTATGGTTGGTGAGATTTCAGCAGTTTGAGAGAACAGACAAGTCAGTATTGGCAAGCATCTAGTATTTTTCCACACTTACATGTGGCTAAAAGAAGGTCATGAATGAAGAAGCTCTGGCTGAGCAGAACAGCTTGAGTCTGGGAGGTTTGTGTTCTCAGGATATTTGGCTGTTCATCCCATTCACATGCAGGCTAGCAGGCTTTGAAAACTGATTGTGGATTCCGTAAGTTTCACTTTAAAGCAGGAGGAATTTTATTTAGAAAATTGCTCTTTACAAAAATAGATTTCATATCTCTTGCTCGGGAAATTGCACATTTTTAGGTTTTGTTGGTTTTAGTGTGGTGCTCAGAATTCATACAGCCCTGGTACACTAATGGAAGAGAAGTGTTGCTCTCTGTAGTTGTACAGTCTGTATATTTATGATAATACAGCTTTGTTTGGAAGAAGATAAAGGTGCATAAGTAATGTGTTGTGCAGCCTTCTCAGACTGCTTTAACTACCCTACGTGTCAAATACTAGAGCATATTCTTTGTTCTAGGAAAATTAACTATGTTAAATAAATAAAAATGTACTCTAGGTAACAGTAGTTAAAACAATATCTTGGCCTCAGTGGCTCCTATTCAGAGAGAGTTTTTATTGCTTTGGAGTGTTTCCCCAAAACCATCTTGCAATTACCTCTTTTTTAACTTAATTGAACTGTTGACCTCTTTGTTAGGCACAAACTGAAGCACAGGAGGTTATGTCTGAGCATGAGTAAGCACTTTTTACTGTGAGGGTGACTGAGCACTGGTGTTGGTTACACAAAATGTGGAGTCTCCTTCCATAAAAATATTCAAACACCACCTATGTGCAGTCCTGCAAAACCAGCTTTAGGTGGCCATCCTTGAGTGCAGGGGTTGGACAAGATGAATTCCAGAGGTCCTTTCCAACCTTAACCATTCTGTGATTCTCTTTGAGGGGGATGAAGTATAGGGTATGATTCTCAAGAATCTTAAAAGAGCTAATGTTCTGTTATTTGGGGGTTTGCTGCTCCTTGATTCTTTTCCTCTGGCTGCTTAGCAGTGATTGTATAGCAAATCCTTTTACAGAGATGTGGTGTTCCTTTGGCTCTTGCCTTTCTGAAAATTTCAGGATGAGATCTTGAGTATATATGAGGCAAAAATGCATTAGAAAAACTGCTACTGTATGCAGAGGTTTTTGAAGAAGGAAAGGGACGAGCAGCTTTTAGCATTTAATAGGTGTTAACAGGCTAATAGCATTTAGGTTCTGGTGACATAGCCTCTAACATGAGAAGGAAGTTATAAAAGAATTATTCATGTGTGTGGCCTCCAGTTTCCAGCGTGACTGCTGTGATTCTAAGTAACCCACATTGCAGTGTTCGAACTGTCAAGAGTTTCAGGCCATGTGAATTTTCTGTGGTCTCTTCTGCATCGTTGCCAGCATTCAAGAACTACTGGCTGAGAGGCAGTTCTGTGTACTGTGTTCCCTTGGGAGCCTCTATTAGACACTAGAAAGTGATTCCTACTGCTGTTGTGCAGCTCAGGTAGCACAAAGAGAACACGAAGGGAAGTTCTGTTGTGTTTTATTTGTATTGATATAAGTTTTCTTATGCCTCTTTCTAAATATAATTTTTTCCCTGATTTAAGCTTGGTTATCTTAGCAATACTTTCTTAGTAAAAATCCCTCAAACTGTTACCCTTGCTTTTAGTTTTACTAAGTGGCTTTGCATAAAATATTCTTTGTATCCTTTTTTTTAAGATGTTAGCATAGTGGAAGATGCTATTTTTAATTATTTTTGAAACTTGGGAGGAGTGGCTGAAAATTGAAAAGAAAAAGCCTTTTTGGGAGAAAATCTTACTCAGTGCTTTGCTTTAATTAGGATTTAGCAATGAAAAGCTGTTATTAAGCTGGAATTAAAATAAATACCAGGCTTTTACTGTTCAGTTTGATAGCTAACGAAATTAGTGTTTGAAGACATACTTCTTGTAGATCCAGAGTAATATTTTGGATGCTTACAGGTATTAGCTACTCTACAAGGGTTTTCTGTGAGTCCTGTGAAAGCTTAGGTGAAAACTTGAGACTTCATCACTGGTTCTTTCTGCTAATTTTGTCCCAGTGAATGCATAGTTGTTACCATGAGCCAGTAGTCAGCCCTTCTGTATTACTGTTGTTATTTCAGATGTGCAAGAAGGATTTTTCCTGCACCCTTGTCTGTCTTCCCCATAGAGAGTGGCCTTTCTATGTCTACCAGTGCTGCATGTCACTGAATGGCAGCAACATGAAATAAGCAGTTTTGACTTTTACAACTGTCTGATCACTTTCAAATAGCAGACAAGGAATTCTTCAAAAAGCAAAACGAAATATGAGTGGAGTTTAAACTGAATATTTTGTGCCTTCAGAGGGTATGAATTTTAACAGAATTTACCTATGAAGAGTGGCAAATATTAAATATACAAAGATAAGAAACACAGAAGGTGATGTAGCTTTAAGTCTGCCTCTGCAGGGCTGACTGTATTTTGTGTGCTATCAGCCCTCTAGCATCACTTAGGATGTGGGCATATTGAATTAGGGGAAGTCAGTTCTGAGGTTTTACATTCCAATTTCGTGTTACTGAGGAAAAATGCAGCTTGAATTCCCCGGATAAGTCTTCCCTGAATTTGTATTATGTGGATTATTTTAGTAGTTGTGCACTAGGATTTTAGATGGTGACCTCTGACTGATCTGAATAGGCGAGTGATGTTGTACAGGCAAGAATGAAGAGGTTGTGGTACTGCTTCTGTGATGTAGGCTAAATCTTTTAAATATGATAGGTTTGGGTAATTTCTTTTTAAAACACACCAGAGGAACAACTACTTAAACTTTTGCCTTAGAAAAGATTATCTGTAGGCTTTAACAGTTATACTTTTGTTTGGTCATCTCACTGTTCTGCAGTAAAAAAATCAAAGTTCATATAATGAGGCGTATGGTGGGTCTTAGTGAGAAGATAGATTTAGATTACACTGGCGTGTTTTAATTCCATGTTATTTCCTCACTATACTTGAAATGTGTCTGTGCCTTTTCTCCGGTAATCTCTGCGGTTAAGTAACTTGGGTTTAAGGGTGATAACATAAGCCTGTACCTTCTCCATGGCTTTCTGCCAATTGCAGAAAGCAGTGGCAGGTCATCACTCTTTTATTTCCTATTGCAGTTGTGCTCATACCTTCATACCTCATTTCTATGCATTAAGTGTTTCCAAATACAACTAAATTTCTATTTGAGGCCGCTTTTGTCTTTTGAGTTTTTCTGCTTTAGTTGGGTTGTGTTCACTCTTGGGGAGAGGCAGGGACACTTTCCACTAGACCAGGTTGCTCAAAAGTCCCATCCAACCTGGCCTTGAACTTGCTTCCAGTAATGGAGCAGCCACAACTTCCTGGGGCAGCCTGTTCCAGTGCCTCACCACCGTCATAGTGAATAATTTTTTTTCCGAAGATCTAATCTAAACCTACCCTCTATCAGTTTAAAGCCATTCCCCCTTGTCCTATCACTTGTAAAAAGCATAAAAAAGTTCCTCTCCAGCTTTCTGGTAGGCCCTCTTTAGGTATTGGAAGGCTGCTATAAGGTTTTCCTGGAGACATGGCAAGGGGTTGGAACTATGTGATCTTTAAGGTCCCTTCTAACCCAAACCATTCTGTGATCATCTAGCAATTTGATTAGGTAATTCTGAAGTTTCTGTTAACTGTGTAGTGGCTGGGTGCAGGTAAGGGTCAAGGTCTCAAGCATGAGACATTCAAATCATGCAGAAACAGCTGGAAAACACTAGCTTGGTGTATTCATATGTAGCTGTCAAAAAAGTGTAACTCCTGTTTTAGAATATTTACCAATAAATATAGTAGTATTTACCTGAATGTCAGATGAAGCTGTATCGGAGTTGGTTAAGGAAATGCCAGTTTTCAGTTATCTGTAATAGTTCAGGATGATGTGGATGGTGTATCAATGTGGTAGGTTGACGCTGGCCAGCAATTAAGCACTCTACAGCTACTTGTTCACTTCCTCCTGCAGTAGGGCAGGAGAGTTGGTAAAAACCCCAACCAAACAAAAAACAACCAACTCAGCCCCAACCAAGTGGTGCAAAGGCAACATTCATCGCCTCTTATAAGCACACTGATGCACAGTCAGTCTCTGAGCAAAGGCTAACCCCCGTTTGTATCGCTCAGCATGATGTTGCATGGCATGGATTATCCCTGTGGTTAACTTGTCGGCTGTCCTCTCCAGCCTCTCTCCCACTCTCAGCCAGCTCATTGTGGTGGCAGAGTGAGAAACAGAGGCAGCCTTCACGCAGTACAGGCACTGTTAAGTAGCAGCTAAAACACTGACGTATCATCAGCATTGTTTTAGTCTCAAGCTTAACACAGCACCATACAGGCTCCTATAAAGCAGGTTAACTTCATCCCAGGCAGACCCAGTACATCTGCTTAGCGTCTAATTAGCCATTAATTCTGTGTCCTGTCAAGCTTCTCTGCTGCCCACAGTGCATCAGGGTGGCTGTGCAGTTTCTGGACTCTTTTGTGGTCCAGAAAAGACTGCCGCTGCTTTGTGTTGGCAAATGCTGAGCAGTTGGCACCTGGATGGCCATTTCAGCAGTGTGTTCCTTGAAGCTAAATGGGATTGAGTATTGACCAAAATGTAATAAAACTACCTTGTGTTACATGAGACAATCTTGGTCGTTTTCTGGTTTTTGTTTTTGTTTTTGTTTTGGTGTGTGTGTGATTTTGTTGGGTTTTTTGTTTTGTTTTGACTGATACATGAACTGAGAGTTGAGTCCCCTGCCCTTCCCATTAGAAGTCATAAGGAATGACTGTTAGCTGGTTTTAAATGTGGTGACCTAGGTTTAAACTAAACTGATGCTTTTATGATTGCAGAGCTAAAAAAGTGTTTAAATGATTTGTTATCATTTGTGTTCTATGACTTCAAGTGTAGTATGAGGGAACATCAGTATTGCTATCCCTGTTTTGGTCTCATGTCCTACCTCTTTCTTTCTGCTCATACGTTAGTAAATAGGTTTTGATAGGGTCAGACCCTTTCATCTCTCGACTTGACAGCTGCCATTTAACTTCAGTGACAAGTTTGCATGCATGACTTCTGCAAGCTTGACTGTTGTATTTGCAGTGTCCTCTCAGGTGGATGCAAGTAGGCTATTAGAGATCTAATATGGCTGTCCTGCATTTACAGCTGGATGAGTCCATCTGCGCCTTGCAGAGGACTGCAGGCTGCTGCAAGGCATAATGCTGCTTATGTAAGGAAGGAATGGTTTGGAAGTGCTCTAATTCTGTCTTTCTCTGTCTACATTGAATTGTCATCAGTGGCTTATAGCAGAGAGCGCCTGCTTGCTGACTCAAGGCCTGAAGTTGAGTTTTCATGAAGGTTCTGTCACAGAAATCTGTAGCTGAGTTGACCTAAAGCTCAATTGCTGCTGCTCTGTAAGGGACAATTAATTTGAAAAGAAATTGAAGGTTGTAACGTTAAGAGTATTTAAATAAGTCCACCTTAAACTGAAAGTTTATTATCATTGATAGGTACTTTGCAAATCTGATTCTGGTATTTTTAGGCACTTTGGACAAACTGTAAGAATACAGACAAAATGTATGTTTGGTGCATAATGAGCTAAGTGCTTCCTGTTTAGTTTGATTGTATTGATACTGGACCATCTCTCTCAAGCTGTGATAGAATAGGATTGTGGCTGATTGCAACATAAAAATAACATTAAAAAAAGGGGACAGTAGCTTTTGCACTGTTTCCATGTAGATAATATTAATAAATGGCAGCGTTTTAAACTTTGCAGGCATTCAGTGAGGTTTATCATTTGTTTTAATGTGCAGACCTGAAAGAATCACTTGTATTTCAGGGGATTTGTATCAGTTACTCTGATATTCATTTTGTGTTTTCTGTGTATATGTTTGTTTATGAATGTCAGTAAGTAGCTTTTCTTTAGTGAAAGCATGCCACTTTTTCAAGTGTTCTTGTTAGCATTTTATCAATTAATCATTTAATGTATTCTCAAAATAAAAACTTGAACTTCTAATTTTCTGTTGTTGATTTGAATGTCATTCTGTTAGTTCATTAACAGTAAATGGCAGTTAATTTGTGTTTTCATCTGGCTAGCATATATCTGACAATAGATTGTTTAATCTGTGTACGTAATATTTATATTTTTGTGATAGTATAGGCACCTTGTTAGCTATTTATGGTAGGGTTGCTAGTCTGATAAATGATGAATTGTGACCATCAAAAGCAATGTTACATGTATCAGTATTTTTATTTTGTTTCCTTTAGGTACACAAGGAATGGTCAGAGTTGATTTTTTAATTAACAAATTTTTCAGTGCATTTAGAAGTGCACGATGCATAGCCCACTGCCAACCTCTTGAACTGGCATCATCTGCATGCTTTTGAGGGTTTAAAAATGTTGGCCTTTCAGATAGGTTCAGCATTTTGCAGTGTTTGGCTTGTTTCATGATCCAAGCTGATATATCTAAAAATATTTTTTCTCTGATAAAAGATGATCGTACAGCTGTGTTTTATTGCTGATTTCCCTGAAATAATGTGCGTTATTACCTTGGCTTGCTGTGATACAGAAGTATCAGTGTAAGTAATATCTTCATCTGGTTATTAAGTCTTCTAACAAAAAGCTTTGTCAAACTGATATTTCATTTTTAAATTAAAATGAAGATAGACCCACGGCAAACTTTGTGAGTTTGTGACATCTGTTTGAAGTCAAAATACAGCTTGGTTTCTACTTTTTTAATTGACAGCATCTTTCCTGTTTTTCTGTCCTCCCAGTTCCAAGCACAACGTAACAGTTTAGTCCTTGCTGTTATCCAATTGCTTGATTTCAGTAGAGATATTATTCTGAATACTCTCCTTGTTACTGGAAGAATAAAATAATAAGTCACTTCCTGCATCTTTCTAATAAAAAGGAGCTGTGCAGCTCACAGGAATATACAGTATTTGGCTGGTAGTAGAGGGTCGGAGTATTTTAGTGAGAATACAAGTGAAAAAAGATTATATTATAGTCACATCTTTCCCTTAAGCTATTTCAGATACAGTGTTAATGAGTAAATTAATTTGTATTTTATTTTAATCTGCATTAAGTCTCAGTCCTGCTCTCTGAATGAAACAATTGAACTTTCAGAATTGTTTAAAATCTAAAATGGATGTGGTTTTCTATTCATACTGGCTATAACTACTTGGAACAGTCTTCAGCCTGATCTTTCAATACTTGAGTTTTTGAAGATTTCTGGAATTAACCTAAACTGATTTGTTGTGCTTTATCCTGAAGGATTTCTGTAGTAGGAGTCCTCTGCCAAGTCAAGCTGGACTTTAGAGTCCAGTTGCTGATTCTAGGGGTCCAATCCCAACTCCCACACATCTGTCTTTCACTCTTAAATAATATGAAACATAGGACCAAAAAAGCATTAGTTTTGCCTTTGGAAAGAGTTAAAAAGACTTTTCTTTGAAAGAATAATGCTTAAGATGTTACAGACGTAAGCAGTGAATTTTCTGAGTGTGTGCCTTCTTCAGAGGCCGTCAAGGAGGCAGAAAGTCTTGCAGGCAGCTCAGGGGTTATGATCACATATGAACTAGTCTTGAGAAACTCCTGACATCCCAACATGGGATGTGATGTGCTGAGCTCCTCATTGCTCAAAGTTTAGGCTAATTTCTCTGTTCTTTCCTATGAGATATTTTAAGATTATGCTTTTGTTACCCCTTTCTGTTTATTTTAGTGGTGATCATTTCCTTCTGTTTAAAGAAACTGAAATACCTACTTCCTGCATATCTCTACATCAGGTGGTATGATTTCCTACACTTAGAATCAACAAATTATGTTTAACATCACAAGGATGTTTGCTTTTTCATTAACATATTATTAATTTAAATTCCTTCTGAATTGCAGAAGAAAAATCACAGCCTGTAGATAAATTAGTATTGCAGTTAATGCAGATATGATACACATTTTAATAAGAATTATATATATAGAAATATTATTGGCCTGAAAAGTAAATAATTTGGTAATATTCAGACACTAATGAGCATGTGGCTTTTTCTGTTTCCATTTGTGGAAAAGTTAGCACCTTTGGTTATTTCAAAGTTACTCTTCTGCTACTTCAGTTGCTTAGTTTTTTGGTTTTGTATGTGGCCTGGTGTTTTTGATCTCGAGAGCGAATGTTTAAAGATGATAATCTCTTTGGTACATGAAGAAGGCTTAAAGGCCATTCTAAAGTCATGAATTGGATCATTCTTCAGTTGTCAGTTTAAAGTGAGAGGTCAGGCCTTCATGGGTTAAACAATTGCCCCTTTTAGTAGGGGATAGGAAAGCTGTTTGTGGTACGTTTTCTTATAGCCTGGGTACTAGGGTGAATTTTTCTTTTGCTTCTCTTTTTTTTTTTTTGTCATGCCAGTATTTACAGAAACTGATTTTACACCCTTTGTTTGGGTATATTTATCATAAAGATGCTTAAAGGACAGTGTCTTGTAATTAAAGCTCTGCTTCTCAGCTTTTGAAGAGATGTGACCGCTTCAGGGATGTGATTGTTAGTGTCTGCATACACTGTCAATTTACAACTGAGAGTCCTTTAATGCATCCTAAAGGATGGAGTAGGTTCAGTTTATTCATATTAAAGATTTGTGATATTTATGCAAAGTATTTTGATCTAACAGAAAGATGTATAACTACACTTTGCAAAGCAAAAGTGGTCAGGACACAATGTACTGACTTTATTATTTTTTTTTCTTGTCAATGGTGTACTGAATGAAGCAGGACTTTGAGGTAGGCGCGGTACTGAGCAGAAATACTATATGAATCATAATCTTTGGTTTCCCTTGAGGAAATGTAAACAGGATGCTGTGAACTTCTAGTTGTATTGTTACTTCCTATGCCTAATTCTTACATACATGCTGAGAAGTAGACTTTCTTAAAGGGAAACATCAGGCCTATCTAGAAACCAGGTTTCTAAATATTAAAATCAGCGTTCCCTTTTTTTGAATCCTTTTGCATTCTGTTGATGCACTTGTTGAGTCGTGACAGTGTTTGAATGGTGTGTATATTTTCTCTTTAGTGTCTTTAATGTGAAACACAGGTCAATTTTTTATTTTCATTCTGTTGCTACTGCTGTGAATGATCTTACCTATTTTAACTCCTCCTGCCAACTGCTTTTCTTAAAGTTTGTCTGAAATGAACATTAATTTCCTAGTAATACAGTATCTTCTCTAAGTGTAAAATCTGTTTAATTTATCTTTATTAATGTTTTCCTTATATCCTAAATATTTATAGGACTGAGTTCAGCCATTTGAGCAAGAGGATATAGAAGCTTGTGACTTAGATATTGGAAGTTGTGTGATACTGTAGGAGTTCAGAGCAAGAAAACTATGTGGGCTTAGACTGGGTCTATTAAAAAAGTAACTTTTTCTCCACTGAATTCGTGTTTATGCAGTTTCGACTTGCAGTTTATTGCATCTCAGTTATTTGAGACATTGGTGGTGGTTTTACAAGTGTAAAGGTAACTTAGAAATTTTTACATTGCCAGAAGTAGAAGAAAGAAAAAATACCAGTATTTTTGTTGAAGAAAAAGAGAGAAAGGAGCAGGAGAGGGCAGAAAACCTCTGGCAGAACCTTACTCATACCTAGTATATTTGGCATTTTATTTGTTGCGTAAACACTTGATGGGTGTTTATGAAGCACAAGAAGAATTACTTTCAAATTACTAGGAAAAGGTGATTATCTTCTTAGTGACTGGCAGTTAGAGGGATGAATATATTCTGTTGAGTCTTTGTCAATGGAAGCAGTAATGTATGTGTCTGAGATTTTCAAGATCCTGTGAAGTTAGAATCTTGTATTAGAATCTTACAGGAGTTTGAATAGTTTCTGCTTCAAAGAATTCCATTTTTTGCCATAAATTATAAGTAAATGAAACGTGACTTCATCCAAATGCTTTGATGCTTGTTTTGTAGATGATGTTCTGACGCCAAATACAGAGAACAGTAATTTTCCCTACCAAGTATCTAACTTCCGTAAGTGTGAGATTTGTTTGTTGTCTTTTCCAAAAGAGACCCAGTTCCAGCGCCATATGAGGGATCATGAGCAAAATGACAAGGTATGAATTTTAGTAGATACTAACTTAGAAAATAGTGTATATTGGCATTCTCGTATACTGACAAGTAAAGCTAACACAAGACACTATTTTCAGTTGTTTTTAATCACAATCACTAATAATTATTTCTTGGGGACCTCAGAGTTTTACATTTTATGAAGCTTCTTTTTCATGTTTCCTTTGAGACAGGACCTTACTTCGATGCCATTTAGTTATACTGTTGTTTCCAGTTCAGTAATTTTTAATTATAGCAGTTTTCTTTGATTTATAAAATATTCAGGTAGATGGGAAAAGGTACGAGTTTCTTTTATTGGATTTGCAAACTGATTTACACATCAGCTAGCAATAGAAAAAAAATAATGCTTATATTGGTTAGCTGGACCCTGTTAGTCCCTTCAAATGTTCTCAGTTATGTCAAGCAACCTAATCTAGGATGTATGAATTAGTTGATTAATGTAATCAGTTTAGTTGCTTAAAAATCAAATTTGGGAAAGACTAGACTGACTTTATAAATGCAGCTTTTTGCCACAGGTTTCATCTGTAATCAGAAACATTTCATTTCTGTTCTTTGCTTTCTGTTTCACAAAGCTATAACTACATGTGAAGGAAAAACGATTTTATTGCTGTTTGAGGTAGCTGTAGATATAAATTATTTTTTCCTAGGTGTAGGACTTTGAGATGATAGTTTATGTATATAAAGAACTGCTTACACACGTTTCAGTGTTGTAAAGTTGATACGTGAACAATGGAAGTTGATATTGTTAAAACCATGCTATTTCACACTTGTCTAAGAGCCTTCATATCTAAAAGCAAAGATGCTCTTAAAGAATGAAAACTGTGCAGATAGGAATTGAAGAGCAGTCAATCCTAGCATTAACTAAGCTCTTTACTGGTTCGATTATTAATTTTGCTTAAGAAGAGTTCATGATCTCAGTTAAAATAGGAAAATTATTTCTGTCTCCTGCTCATTCTTCTCTCCTGCTAAGTGCAATCTCCTCAGACAGTCTCAGTTTTGAGTCTCTTCTTTCTTTAATACCCCTGCCTTCTTTCCCCATATGCTCTTGAAATGCTGTGTTTGCATTTCTAGTACAGATGCAAAGAAGATAAACTAATTCTGGTATTATTAGGGATCATAATCATATGTGGATACTTGATTTTGTTCTTCCTTTGAGCATTTTGATTTCTGTGGTTTTATGTGTCATCTAGGGTATATGTAACTTATGGGAATATTTAATTTTTTATTTATTTTTGTGGTTTTAACAGCCTCACCGATGTGACCAATGTCCAATGTCATTTAATGTTGAATTCAACTTGACACTTCATAAATGTACCCACAATGGCGAAGATCCTACGTGTCCTGTATGCAACAAGAAATTCTCCAGAGTAGCCAGTCTGAAAGCTCATATAATGCTGCATGAGAAAGAAGAGGTAATTCATTAAAGCTCATAATTTAAATTTTGAAAAGACATGTCATATAGGTAAAGGATAAAGTACAACCATTATGCTTTAGATTGGAGGATTGAATAAATGGTCTTATTTAATAAAAAATAAAAACTTAGTGGGAAGTCTGTTTTAATAGTAGCAGAAATTAATATACTGAATATAAGCAAGTGTTCCCCTCCAGTTTTTACCTAGAAAGAGATTCTGTGCACATGTGATGGATGTATCACACATGAACATTAACTGATTAATTACAAATACTTTTAAAGCAATTTCTGTGACATGATGTACTGTGTGTAATAGTCTGGGTAATTATTTTTAATGGTAGATTTCATGATGAGGCACTCTCACCATCTATTTCTTGCATCATGAAGCTGGTTCCCTTATCTAGAACTCCCCCCACCTTTTTTTGAGTGGTTGTTTTGCTTGAGAAGGCTGCTTCTTCCTTTCCCTCTCACGATTTATTTTCATTTTTTACAAGGCATTGGTTAAATTCTTAGCCATTAATGCATACTAGTATTTTGCGGACTTTATAGTCATTACTGCATTACTGTAGTTGCCAGAGCTGATTGTACCTCCAAAAATACCCAAGTTTTCAATCAGGTAATTACCTCTTCCTCCTGTGAAAGCTTTCTTAAAATTGTACTTTGCATTGGTGAACTGGAGGCGAGTCAAGTATGCACTTTCATTGCTGGACTTTAATTATAACAATTTTATGTTTCTCCATACCAACTGCAGACAGCTTGCAGCAATTTTGAGCAGTAGGTTTGGATGATAGGCCTGCTTGCATTTTTCCCTAAACCAGGCAGGAAATGCCATCTGTAGAGAATATATTCCTTCTTTAGTCTTCCTACTAGTTTACCTTTTATCACATATACAACCAAGATAAGATGAGAGGAGGACTTGAGTACAGTTTTTTGCATTTTATTTATAATGATACATAGCTCAGTGGGTGTTTCAATTTGAGGAAACTTGATTTATGAGTTGCTAAAAACATGATAATAAGGAAACTGAGCATCAAGAAGGATGCCTAAGAGTGATTTTTTAGTATACATTTCTATGACCAAGTGATTTTTTTCATCCACTTCAGCAGGTGTGATTTTGATGCTCAGTGCAGATGTCAAGGACAGGTTGTATGGTGCATTCCAGTATAAAACTGAGTCTGCAGCTTTAAAATGAAATTTATGAAAATATGAACACTTTCAACTGCTAATGAATCTGTTCTTACAATGCTCTGTAATTCTGTGATAAACCAGAGGTGAATGTTGCAATTCACAGTGAATTGCAGGGATGGCTTTCCCCATACATAGACACAGGGAGAGCTGGAATTCAAACTTGAAGAAGAGTGTCTTGACAACAGCAGTTGCTGACTTTCAGGAATTTTTTTTTTATAATGTGCAGGATAAGTAGTTAGTTATCAGTGGAGTACATTCTTCCTCCTGTTCACTATTCTTACTTTTGTTGTTAGAAGGATTAAAAATCTGAAAATAAAGATACATACTCATTTGAAAAACATACGTAGCAGTTGAGGAGACTGCTGCACAAAGCTGATGGTTGGAGAACTTTAGACTTGTTTTGTGCTGCATCAGCCAGCTTTATGTACAGATGATTGCAGAAGGGCAATAACAATAAACTAGGGGGATTGGCTTCTTAGAGCTCTGCAATCAGATTTGGAAAAGTATGCCTGTCCATTGAAATGTAGGGTTTTGTGATTGATTACTTTTGTGAGAGGTTCTAGAAGAAATTTTCTGGGCTATTGAAATCAAGCTTGCAAGAGACTGTTGTCCTCATGTTCTTTGATAATTTGTGGTAAACTGCTGTAACAGGAAGTGTGATAAACTGCTGTAACAAAAAAATACCACATTTGAAACTCCTCACTTTAAGAAGTCACAAAAACCGTACCTTGTGCAAATATGCCCAACCTTGTAGATGATTCTTGATTTTGTCCATTTCCTCCATGGAAACAGACAGTGGTATTCACTGCTGCTCTTTGGCCTAGTGAGACAGGAATGCTAAATAAAATGGAAAAAAAAATTAATTGATTGCATTGAAACTGCTAATATGTCTTCTTTCTCCATGAGTGTCATGGGTTCAGCAGTAGCAGTCATTTTTTCTCCTTCTTAGTGGCTGGTGCAGCGCTGTGTTTCTGACTTTCAGCCTGAGAACAGTGCTGATAATGCCGATGTTTGTAGCTACTGCTTAGAATGAGGTTTTCTTGGGCTTTGAGAAAACCTTAACATTTTGAAAAAGTTAAAACTGGTATTTGGTTGATATAAAGTGAAAATTCCATTACTATAAAACCCTGTTGGGATTTTTTTTTTGTTTTGTTACTGTTTGCTTTTTTAAGAATGTTCGCTGTGTATGATTTCTACTGTTTTATCATTCAGGAGCAATGGTCTTAAAGTGCGAATTAAAGTCTTTTACAGATGGTAGGAGTCATTGATACTAAACAGGTGAAGGTAGTGAATTCTGAAGTGTTCTTTTAGATACTGCATTTAATAAGATAAAAATAGTTAATACAGGCAGAATCAATATTTCTGATTTTAGGAATGTTAAGTGTTACACAACAATATATCAGCTCATTTTGTTTAATGTCAGAATGTGGGTTTAACTATAGTGAGGTTAACTGTGTGCAGTTACTTGTTCTGTGTGTGGCAGTGGATATTTTGTTTGCTTGCTTGAGGCCAAAAAAATAAATCTGGTACTGCCTAATCCAGAGAGCAGCTATTGTGCTTGATATATTGCTGTGTTTTGGTGCAGTTTTTCTGTTTTATTATGACACTGCTTTCCCACAGTAAATTCCACAGTAACAAATAAAAGTACATAGACTTCCGTTGTCTGAAATACTTCTTGGGCTATTCTTTCTTTGTGGAAGTTGCTTAATAGAATGTAATAGCAACTTAATGTCATAGATATCTGTCTGAAAAATGCTGAGAAGCGATTGACACACACTCAGTTTTGTTACCCATGAGCTTAGTATAGTATGCGTTGATACTTTTTCACCACTTGTACAAAAGGATTGTCATAAACCAAATCTGTTGTATAAGAACAATACTTTTCAATAAGAAGTATTCTTACTCAGATGTAAATGTAGATACCTGAAAAGTAATATTTATAGTCCCACACTGTAATGAGTCCAGTAATAATGATCTTTAGGTTAGATTAAGCAAGCAATTTTTGGGGTAGTGTTTCATTTCATTGGAGTACCTCAGATGTTTTATCTGGCGATATTGCAGAATTTTTGTTTCTTTCAAATTTATGGAACAAATTCATTGTCATTGCTTTTTAACAATAGTACTGCATATCTTTGTTCCTCTTGATTAAAATATTCTTGTCAATATCTTTGTTTAAATGAATGCTTTGGCTTTTTTTTTTCCTCTCATCAAGGAGGAAAAAAATGGGAGGAGGATAAAAAAATTGCGGTGATAATCACAATTACTGGAAAATGAACAGGCATGAAAAATGTCTGAAGTAACTTACACCAGTAAGGAACATGTAACAAATGCATTGCCAAAGAGATGGTGAATATTTTTAGACATTTTATCTTAACTTTCTGTTTAGATTTTGTAAAATAAAGGTACACTGAGAAATAAAACTAACGGTTTTGAAAAGCAGAGTGAAGTAAAATAATTGCAGAGCTTTATTTTCATTGAAACAATGCTGGACTTTGATTCTTCCTCTGAATTTCAGAGGAATAGGAATGATTTTGCATCAAACATTTTAAGTATAGCTTCCATTCTAAATGACATGGAATACTAATGTAACTGTAAAGTGATATGTTTAACACTGCTGTAAAATTAATGGGTTGAAGACATATCTGGCAAAACCACTATGTGTCCCTATTTATTTCTGTCATCTTTTCTGTGAAGGTAGTTCAAGAAAACTCAGTAGTAACGGTGGTGGGATTACTGTTAAAAAGTGACAGTGTGTATAATTAAACCAGGAAAGTGTAAAATACCTGAATCTGCAGTTAAACTGGTTTTGGTTAGAAAGTAGTATTTTTTACAAATGTTTGTCCACCATAGTGTAATGGCATTGAGATAATTTGCTGTATCTTGAACTAGCCTTCTAAGGAAATAGGGAGTAGTGATTATGGTAGTGAACTACTTGTTTCTGAACTTCTTCAGAATTCAGTTTCTGTGGAGTTTCTTAAAACATGAAATACTACCATAAGCTTGTAATGATTATTGTTCATGATTTGTATTATGGGGCTCAAAAGTTTTTTTTCTTGTATACTTCTGTTGCTGCTTGCTTCCAGCTGCCTGTGTACATAGAAGGATACATTCATCTACTGAGCAAAGCTTGTGCATGCATGCTATTTGAGAATCTTGCGAAAAATCTGGCTGTCTTCTCTTTCAGAACCTTATCTGTTCAGAGTGTGGAGATGAATTTACTTTACAGAGTCAGCTTTCCATACACATGGAAGAGCATCGTCAAGAATTGGCAGGCAGTAGGATCCACAGCTGCAAGTCTTGCAAAAAGGAATTTGAAACCTCCTCACAGTTAAAGGAGCATATGAAAACTCACTATAAAATCAGGTGACAATCATGGGATTGTAACAAAATGAGCAGATGTTTTCTGCTTGGTATTTTTTTTTTTTTTTTTTTTTTAATGGTGATAGCTGGGAAAGGCTGGAGTAGCATTTCCAGTCAGCCAAGTGCCATGATCTGTGCAGATCGCTTCTTTTCTTTGGTGTGCTGTTATGGAATGGCATTTGTTTTTCAAAACCTTGCTAAAAGTAGGTGCTATTTTTAGAGGCCTTTTTTTTTGTTTTTCTTCCCTTCTGTTTTTGTATTTAGGCACCCATACTAAGCATAATTCCATCTGCTACCTGTCTGTAAACACAGGTTCAATTTTTCTGATCCAAAGTGATATCTAAGTGTGTTTATTTGTGATTTTAAAGTCTCTTGGCAGTACATTGAAGCAAATGTATATTAATTTTGCATAGCACATATTGTAATTGCAGAAGTCCTTGCTTACCTTCTGCAGAGAAATAAGTCATTCCATGCAGTTTAATCATCTTTTGCAAGTGGTGCTCATCACAACGTGCCGTGAGTTTCTTGTAAACCTGAAAAAGCACAAAATGGAGGGGAAGAAAAAGAGGCCTAATAAATGCTGTTCTTATTTTTTGTGAATATTTGTTGTGTCCTTTCAGCTCTCTAGTTTACTCTTAGGAAGGTGAAATTTACTTTAAGTTGAAGAATAAAAAACTTCTATTGCTATTGGTTGAGTTTATACATTAAGAAAGGCTGAAGTTTTGACAGGTGATTTCTCTTTTAATCTTTACTCTGTTTCTGTAAAAACAGATGTGAAAAATACGCATGTAAAAAATGAAAAATGTTGGCTGTTCCCAATTCCTTTTATTAGCAGCTGATATAGGTTGTAAGATCTTAATAATTGTGTTCCAGAAGGTTTAAAAAAACATTGGTGTAGATTTCCATTTACAAACCAAAAACTGAGGGTTTGAAGTACCAAGTTATGTTTGTATTGAGTTATGTAAATGTATAATATTACACACAAAAACCATTCATGTTGTGGACATCTGTGTAAGTTAGAATGAATAGATAAAGAATGGAGGAGTGACTACAATATAATATGGTGGCTGTGATTTTGAGAGCATTATCATAGAATCATTGAACAGTTTGGTTTGGAAGGGACCTTAAAGCTTATCTAGTTTCAACCCTCTGCCATGGGCAGGGATACCTTCCGCTAGACCAGCTTGCTCAAGGCCCTATCCAACCTGGCCTTGCATGCATACCACATTCTGACATAAATGTGATCTAAGTGCTCCATGATCATTTGTTTATTTTTCTAATCGTGGATTATTTCTGAATTCAGAGCTTCCTTATGAGATTCACCTTATTCATCAGTCCAGATGTAGAAACATGTTGCATTTGTGTTCAGTAAACTTGTCTAACGGTGTTTTGCTGTCCATTTGCCAGCAATGTCAGTAAAACCCATGTATGCGACCCAAGTTAATGAATTGTGCAAGTGTTCCTGCTTTTTGGTATTTCAAATACCAAAATTTCAAATACATTTTGGTATTTCAAATACCAAAATTTCAAATACTTTTTGGTATTTCAAATTATGAAGAATGTTGTTCCCTTAGAGTGTTTTTCACAGAGTGATTGTACTTTCCCTTCCTAAAAGGGAAATCATTTGAATGAATCATCTGAATCATTTGAATGGAAAATTATTATGAAGTTGTAATTTAAATTTAGTATCTGCCTTTTGCTAAAAAGAAAATGGTCATTATAACTCTAAATGCTGAAATACTTGAGAAGGTGATCTGATCTTCAAGGGCTGTCCCTACGATGGCCTAAACTGGGTATTACTTCCTTTAATAAAGTGCCTTAGCTATAGTTGAAACATATGTTGTTGCTCATCAAAGAGTGTGTTCTGACAATCAGGCTGATCTAGATCTGTCCTGAGGTGGCAAGAACAGGTTGTAACATCTGTGCTGTTCTATTATCTCCCTTTTTTCAGTCTTCAGTCGACTTTACTCTGGATACTTCCATAAATTTTAGTAGTTACAGTTAATATGTAAAAAATAAAATACATTACTCTCACTCTGCACTCACTCTGCTAGAGTATAAACAAGTTTAAAAAATCATGTGTTATTTGTTTGAAGTAATTTGAAGGGAAAATCTGCTTTCCTTTAAACATATACTGAATATCTATGTTCTCTTAGTGTAGAAATATGCTGCATTTGAGCAGAAGTTTAATGTTTTCCAGTTACGCGCAGACTGTTGCTTCCCTGCTGTTTTTTATGCTGTTATGCCAGCTTGGGTTTCAAGGTGATGATGTAGTTTGCGCATTTGCTCAACATCAGCTAATTCTTTCAGTTGTTCAGAAAAACACCAAGTACTAAATTTGTGTAGTTTCAGTTAGTTTTCAGCAGTACTGACAAGCTGGATTACTGTATAGGTGTAGATGCTCAGGCACTGTGGAAAATGTGGAGTGCTCTAGATACCATATTGGCTTGCCCACTGCCTTCTGGTTTCTGCTTGTTTAGCTGAGTTGTGATGATCTGCAGCTTTTTTTTTTTTTTTTTATCTTTTTTTCAAGCATCAAATCAGTTGTTTTTCCCCATAGCTGTTGATGATTTTCAGCAGGCATTTAAACTAATTAGTTTGATCTGTATAGAAATTAATTTTTGGAATTTATATAATCTGTTTCTGTGTGGAGGTTGATTTATATTTGAGAGGCAGTTGTGAATCATAGAATCACAGGATCAGCTAGGTTGGAAAAGACCTTTTGAGATCAAGTCCAACCATTACCCGAGGACTGACAAGTCCACCACTAAACCATGTCACTGAGGGCCTCATCTGCATGGTCTTTGAACACTTACAGGGACAGTGATTCCGCCAGTTCCCTGGGAAGCTTGTTCCAATGCCTGACCACCCTTTTAGTGAAGATATTTTTCCTAATATCCAGTCTAAGCGTCTCCTAGCTTGAGGCCATTACCTCTTGTATTTGGGTTTTTAAATTCTTGTCATGAACTAACAAGAACATGTCTTCATATTCTAAAGCCAGGTTGGATTAGGCTTTGAGTGGCCTGGTCTAGTGGGAGGTTTCCCTGCTTATGGCAGGGGAATCAAAACTAGATGATCTTTAAGGTTCCTTCCAACCTAAACCATTGTATGATTCTATGAAAGTCTTGTGATGTTCAGGCAAAAGAAATGGAGTTTTACAGAGTTGAGTTCTTACCAAAATCATAAAGTCACTGTATTCTGTTTAGCAGAATTCACAGCGAAAATGTCTTTAGAGAATCTCTAAGATATATTGATTTTATCACAGAAATAGCAAATTCTTGGTTCTCACAGTTACTTAGTAAAGTTCTGTTTCTGTTGTTCTTTTTGTATCATTAAAGGGCTTGGTTTTTAACTGTTGCAGCTGATACTGTATATTGTCATCAAATTTACACTGTATGTTAAAAAATGATGGGATAAAATAATCTTTTCAAAATAGTGTTTAAGATTATTTTATGTAAATTCCTTTTTTTGTTATTGCTTAAAATGACAGGGTATCAAATACCAGATCTTACAACAGAAACATTGACAGAAGTGGGTTTACCTATTCCTGTCCTCACTGTGGAAAGACGTTCCAGAAACCGAGTCAGTTAACACGTCATGTTAGGATACACACAGGTAAGACTGTGGAAGGAATTATTTTGGTTTGCATTTTTTTTACCAAATTCAGTTAACCTGTGAAATGCTAAGTATTTTTCTCCCTGTCCGGACTTGGAATAGTATTAATACATTTGGCTCATTTGATGCTGTTACCTGTTGGTTAAAAACAACTTTTATGTAATTCCTTTGATTAGGAAATACACATGCTCTTTAAAATTTCCAAATGGCTATCATTAGAAGCAGTTGGAAAAAAAAAATAATTAAGTACTTTATAGGTTTCAGTTGTTACAGAATACCAGTTTTGTATTTTGTTTCAATGGGCTCTAAAATTAGAATCTGTAGATAAGGACCTGTCAGCTACTCTAAATAAGGTCTTAGGTACTCTAGAGAACAGGTTCTAAAATTTACAGTTCACAAAAAAGCAGAAGTACATGAGAACGAACAACACTTTTAACATAGTAGCCTTGGTTTTGTTTCTTGATTGATTTATTTAAAGTTACTACCATGTATATGTATCGTGTACTTTAACTGCCATTTTCAGGATGTCCAAAGTGAACTTGGGAGGTGGTAAGCCTAGATTGTAATTTTGGTATTTGAAGAAGTTCAGATGACTGTTCAAATTTGTAGAATGAATAGCAAATGGATTTTGCTAAATTGCTGTAATAAAAATGTGCATGTTTAACCCTAAAGCCATTGAAATAACTGAAAAATGCTAACCATAAAATAATATAAAAGTCTTTGAAGTGTGAAAAGGACTCTGAGAATAGTTATCATGTTGCAACTAGCTATACATAGTACAGCAGGAGTTTGGCTTTAAACAGAACAAAACCTTCTTTACAGATGCTCCGGTTTTGTGCAGTATGTATGTGTTTTCAGTCTTGGGAATAAATTGTTTGTCTAGTTTTTAGCTAATTGAAGTAGTCAGTTTTGTAAGTGCGCGATGTTGTTTGTGTTAGCAGTCTGTTGTTCAGTGAATCATAGAATTACAGAATAGTTAGGGTTGGAAAGGGCCTTAAGATCATCTAGTGCCAATCCCCCTGCCATGGGTAGTAGTGTGGTGAATTGCCAAGAATGACTTTGTTTACCAAGGAAGAAAAAACCAAATTCCGTTGCGTGACTGTTTCTTAAGAATCTTCTCTTAAGTTTTATAGATCCAGTTATAGAACAGTAACACAAGAGGTCACCATTGTACCTGTTTTAAAACTTGCCTCAAAGTAGTATCTCAAAGAAGTAATTGAAACTTCAGTTTCTTGTTTTAGAGTCTTGTTGCTATTTGATGCATTATTTTAGCTTGTTCTAGTCAGAATTAAAGAAATGAGATCATGGTTGCTTGAGGTCACTTTTCTAAAGCTCAAAAAGTTCAAGGGCATTTATAATTATTTTGAAGAATAAGAAGACATTTGTCTATTGGAAATCTGAGACATAAAATGTAGTCTCTGTCTGCACATGATGATGGTAGGTCATTTTAAGCTCCAGGTAGCTAGTGAATACTCACTTAATTTGTGAAGCATGTTATTACTCTGTATCTGCAGACAATATGTCTGGCATCTAATTGCTTGAGGTACTGTAAAATATGTAGGAATGAAGAACTCTGCTTTAAAGAATTTAGAATACTTAAGTCTGTAATTGTTAAAAGAGCACGTCAGTGCTACACATACATTGTATTAGTGTCTTAATTGCCATACTTTTTGCACATAGCTATTAATTTCAAGCACTTACACCCTTTGGGGAAAAATTAAGTCTCAGAGATTGCAAATCCTGTATTAATAATTAAGTAATGAACTCCCCTTTCCCCTCCCAAATCTGTATGTTATTAAGTTGTACTTGAGAACTAGAGAAATTCCACATTTCCACAGTAGAATTATAATTTTATAATGACATTTACTTAGGCAAACTTAACCTGAAGTAATTCTGTATGTCCACCAGAAGCTATTCGTGGAAGCTAAGCTTTTTACTTGTGAAAGCCCAGTGGGGATTTTGACACTTTATTTCAAGAAGATTTGAATCAGTGCTTTGTATTTAAATCTGTAATTAAAAATATACTGTTCATACCTGCAGACCTTAAAGCATCTTCAAAAGCCATAAGCAACAGAACAGAAAATCAGAGTTGATGCTATGTGCTTGTTATCTATTTCAAAAAGCAGCTGCTTTTATTTAAAACAATGTGAATTTAATTAAGAATTAATAATCTTATACTTGATGTAATTACAACTATGTAATTAGAAGTCATAAAAATACTTATTAAAACTGCTTTAGTGTGCATAATATTCACCACATGCTAGTACTTACTGGTATAGCAGACATAATGTACAGCATGCTGATAGCGGGTTTGCTAGAGAAATGTGCAAAAGCAAGTATTTTCCAGGTCCTGGAGTTAACCACACCTAAACTATTTCACTAAGGAAAAAAGAAAAACAGTACTACTGAGTTCACAGTAGTAAATTAACACATGGTTGTGAGAAACTGAGCTTTGTTCTTTGTGTGTTTAAAATATGTAGCTTTGTAATATGTTTGTGCAGTTCTATTATGTTGTATCACCTAAAATTTCTTTGGAGTTTTTCATGCTTAATCTGTTAATGTTCAGAGAACTTGTAAGTGCACAGCACTGAGAACAAGAAGTCACGCAGTAGTGACAGCATTCCTGTAACAATATTGCCTAGTTTTTCTTTAATGTTTAGTAGCAACATGAACATTCAGAGTTTTAAAATTTTCTGGGTAGGGCTGTACGGTGTTTTTTTATAAGAAAAAAAAATATTGCATATTTTCCATAGGAGGTTGTAAAGAATGAATGGCTGTGTATTGGGGAGCGGGAACCATAGGCCATCTTTTTCAGTGTTGCTGTAAGACTTTTTGATTTCAGACTAAATAAAATGTTAAATTTTTGGCTGTTAGTTATTTAGTACTGTCCATTCCACCCTCTAGTCCTCCATTTGTTTCCATGCAATTTTATGGTATTTGATGTAAAAGAATGACATATGTGGCTTTGGTTTTTCTCTTCTCTTTTTCCGTTTTCCTCCAGTGGTTTTGAATAGCAACTTCTGAGATCTTCCAAACCACAAGTTTGAAGGGGAAAGTTGAGGAATGTTGAGGGAAGCAGTTCTAAATAATTGTTTCATACATATTTAATTTGTTTTATCAGTTTTAACTGATAATCATCAGCTAAGTCATAAAACTTTCACAAAGCTTCATCAGAGTAGATGCTAACATAGGTGGTTGAGGTACAAAATTTCATTGTAAAAACACCCAATAACGTATGTTTCTGAGTTGGTGTGTGTGTACGTGCAGGTAACTGTATGAAATATTTAAGCTGATACAATTTTTCATTTAGATGCAGGGGACTGCTAACGTTTACTTAAAGTACCTTACTGCACATCCTCCTTTTTCCTCTCAGGTGAAAGACCTTTCAAATGCAGTGAATGTGGAAAAGCCTTTAACCAGAAGGGGGCGTTGCAGACCCATATGATCAAGCACACTGGGGAAAAACCCCACGCTTGTGCCTTTTGTCCTGCAGCCTTTTCTCAGAAAGGCAATCTTCAGTCACACATACAGAGAGTTCATTCAGAGGTAAATACAATTATTCATAAAGTGGTTGGTGCTAATATACTTCTTATTTCATTTTCAGTATTTAAATTGTCATGTTTTCTGTTCCTATTGCTCTCTGGTGCTTTCTATAGCCCATATGGATTTACTGCTATAGTATAGATTCTAGTTGGTTTTACCTGCAAGCTTTCCTAAAATAGCTCAATCTGAATAAATGTATGTTTAGGATAGCTAGCTAAAGCTTCATTTACCATTGTCTTTTCAATACACAGATAGATTAAGAAATGATTAGTGGGTGTGTAGGTATGTAAAAATGTACATATGTCAGTCTTGAGAGAACAAGGGCTAGAATCGGATGAAAGTAAGGCAAAAGCAGCAAAGCAGGAAATCGTGAGAAATTTCAAGGCCAAACAGCAAACCACTAACTCCATCATAGAGCACCCTTGCAATTTGTCTTTGAAGTACATATCTTGCAGCCTTTTTCAGAGGTTTTTCAGTTACAGGAAGAAGAAAATTACAAAATAAGATAAAAAACATTGCTGTCTCAGACCTCTTTATGCTGATTTTTTCTTCTTTGTGACAGACAATTTTTAAGATTCAAAAGGTGCTGCTGTGATAATGTAATATAATCTTCTGAGCAACACTGGCTATGCAGCTTTGTTCAGTAATTTCCTTGATGGCTTTAGTGATCTGTGCTTGGAAATGCCCATAGAAAGAGACCTAGTTTTGATTTGGAAGGTTTGAAGTGATAGAGGCGGCATTTTTTTTTTTTACCTGCATGCAGACTACCATCTCTGCTCTCACTATTTCCCCTAAGTATGAAATTTGCTTTCTTATTTTCCATTTTTGTGTTATGGCAATAAATCCTATTTATTGGATTTTTTTATTAAGGATCCTTTTAGTGTGTTAGTTCCTTAATTTTAGGATACGTCTTATTTGTATGTCTTAGTGGTTTGCATTATGTTCTATTAAATCATATGTTTACATTTCATATAGCTTTGTGTGACTAGTCTTCTATCACAATGTGTGGTAGCTTTTGTTACCTAAATTAACCAACATAAATAATTTGCATTGATATTTTTTCAGTATTATAGGATTGTTGGAGAACAAGTAAAAAAATATTTTCTCTTTTTTCTCTGTTACTGTTATTAAACAGAAAAAAAAAAGCTGTGGGATAAAGGACTTTAAATAAATGCTACTTCTTGATCCCATCCTGTGCTGTGTTTCATGATCCTGAGCCTGCATTTTAGTTACTGCTTTGGATCATCTGTTGATTTTTTTTTTTGATTTTTTTTTTTTAGTGTATTTATTTCTTATTTCTTTCTTGCTGTGTCACTGTTCCCTTCAAGACTGCATGCTCAACTCTTAATTTTTCATTTTTTCCTGAGGCAGTCACAAAATAACATCACAGGTGATGACGAAGCAGGTTGATTCTCACTTCGTGTATTACTGTTTACCAGTATTACAGTTGTGCCAGTTTTTTATTAGGTGATACCTTTTTCTGAAAGTCTTGTTACCAGTTTAAACTACTGTCAAAAAATACAAAATTCTATACCATACTGCAAGCAATGCAGCGTGTTCTCCTTTGCTTTTTATTCTCTGTGTATTGAAAGTACTGCGATGAATCTTACTGCTATGTGATAGACTGAGGATGAGGGGGAAGCGAGGATGTTTGGAATCTGCAAATTTAGCTGCTTTAGCTATCTCAACAGGTTGTCTTAGAAGTCCAAACAGGTTGCTGCCAATTGCTGTGTGTTCAAATTCAGTTCCCTGTGTTTGTTTTTTGACCCAAAAAATAGATTTTATTTTTTTATTGGAAATTTGTAAAAAGATACTTTCGCAAAAGTAAATAAAAGAAAGCTGGACTTTGAAGATCAACTGCATTTTTCATCTTCCTTTTCAACTTCCATTTGTATTCTGTATGATGCTTTGCTTTCAGGCACATCTTAATTGATAAAGTTGCATTTCAGTTGTGTTTCTAAGTGTGTAACAGTAGGAAATTGTAAGGAGGGAAAAGTATGAGGCCTCATTTGCCAGATGACTTGTTTTGCTCTCTGATGCTTCCTAATGTTGAGAAGTGGTAATAGAAAATGACAGTCATGTGTGTAGCTTACAGTTGACTTGATACATGAGAGATATCAAACGAATTCTGTAACTGCATATCAGAAACCATTTTAGCCTTATAATCCCATAGTATATTTACTATGTGGAGAAATAATGAAAACCATAATACTTGATAGATGTAGGGAAAATTTACTTGATTTGTTTGTTTGTTTGTTTTATTGAAGGTGAAGAATGGGCCTACGTACAACTGTACAGAATGTAGCTGTGTCTTCAAAAGCTTGGGTAGTTTAAATACACATATCAGCAAGATGCACATGGGTGGTCCACAGAATTCTGTGAGTGCTTCAACAGATGTATCTCATGTTACAGCGGTAAGCATTGCTCGCTATAGTGTGAAAATGCCTTTAAGAGTTTAATTAGATCTATATCTCAATTTCAGTAATTCTTCTGACAGGTTAGAACTGAAAGACCGGTCGCTGTCTTTCATCTTTTTAAAGTTTTGTGTCATTTCTGGGATTGATGGGTGTGAGTAAATATTGACAAGAATGTAAATTGGCCAAGCATATGCAAAAAAAGATTTGCTGTTTGAGAGTTTGGTTAAAAAAAAAAAATTAATTCTACAACTAAGTAAAATATAATTCTGGTGCTTACAGGCTGTGTGGGGAGGAAAGGTTTCTTCCTCAGATAACAAATAATTGGGTCGTTTTACTGAACAGTTAAGTTTAGAACTATTCAAATGAACTCATTTTCAGAAATCAGTTGTTTATGCAATTCTAGTCAATGGAAACACATAATGGGTTCTTCTTCTGACTATTTCTGATAACTTGTTTTAAATGTTAGCTTCTTATTTGACAGATCGTAAGGAAAATGCTTTCTTGGAAGCACTGTATGTTTTTCTTTCTTTACCAAGATGACAGAAGGCGCTAAAATTCAGAAAACACTTTTGGTTTCATAAGACTGATTTTTTTTTTTTTTTTTTTTTTGAGCCAGTGCATAATTAATATATCATACTGCTTCTTTTTCTTTGAATAGAGCTACCTTTTCTATCTTTATTCCACTCTATTTTGCAAAATTCCCAATTTATGTGCTTTAATAATGTTCAGTGGATTACAAGTAATATCAGACTTTGAAGAGGAGGGTTAAAATTTAAAGTTTCAACTTCATTTTTCAGCTGTATTGTGGTAAAAACAAGTGTCTTTCTTTATAAGGCAGATGCTGTTTGTTTCTTCAGGTTAATTATTAAAAAAAAAGACTAATATGTCCTGTGTGCTTGCAAGAACATACAGTCTGCATCTTTTTGTACATTTCTACATTCACAAGCCTAATCTTAAAAGCAGGATGGAAAAGAATTCCTTCATCCTACCTCCTGTTTGCTTACCCTGGCCAGCTCTATTTTTCTTGGATTGTTTTTTTTAAATATTTGGAGTTTGCATTGTTTATTGGTATTACAGCAGTGACTTGTTATTAACTTTGCTGCATACATACTTCTCTGCTTGCATCAGAGGGGAAAAGGAAAGAATTCTTCCCTATACTAGTATAAGCAAAATGGAAGGAAAAAAGAATCTTTCTAAAAACATAGGCTAAGAAGTTTAACAAGGAAGAACAAAGATAATAGCTGGCATGCCAATTGCCTATTAAGAGTGTTACGCTTTTCATTTTTAATTTTATATCTGAAACTACAGGTATGTAATGATTTTTATTGCTATAGAAAGATGGTGCATGTTTAGATTAGCACTGACGTTCTGAGATGAGAACTGACTTCATTCTGCTCAAAACTTGCGGAGCTGCTTTAACAACAAATCTCAGTATGATAATTCTGTTCTGAAGTTTAAGGTCAGACTCTGCTATTCCTTGCGATGTACTTGGGGATAAACAATGAGTATGCCCTTAATAAATATACATTCCAAAAGCTGAAGTCTCCTGAAGTGCTGTGCTACCGAAGGTGTATTCTTTTGTTATACATGAGTGCATCTTTCTCTCCCTGATCTCCATACTGTGGGAAAATGAACTGTGCTACTTTTCTGTGTGATGTTAGCCATGTTTTTCTTTTTTTGTGTGTGTGTGTAAGAAAGAAAACTTTCTTTTCATTTCTTCGTAGGACTCTGTCACCCAATCTTTAGCAACATCTCCCGCTAATCTTTTGCAACCTGTTGATAACAAATGGAAGAATGTAAGTGTAGAGTTTTTGTCATATTTTGTCAAGCCTAAAAGTGGGAGGAACTTTACAGAATTTTGTAAACTTTGATTTAACATGGTGAAAAAGTAGATGAAACAGTCCTCTGTGATAAGTTGATCAGCTGATACATGGGAGGCAAGCTTCTTGGTGAATGCAGCTGGTTGTTTAGCAGTGGAACAGGTCTTGAATGGATTGTGTTCCCTCTTCTGTTATACGCTTATGCTTTTGCATATAATTGTGTTCATTAGCTCTTGAAAGTGGAGTCAGATGCCCTCCTGCTTAAAAAGACCACAGGAGAGTAAGGACTCTTAAAAATGCTGGATTATTCCGTTCTGACTTAAATTCACAGGGATACCACAGTTTGGGTGGAGGGGGAAAGAGCTGTGTTCTTGCTGCTTGAGTTGCTTGTAATTGAAGCAGTGCTGGAGTCATGGGGCTCAGGAAGAGCCCCTGGAGCCAGGGAAGTGTGATGCAGGGGTCAGTTTATGGGTTCCCATGGCAAGCAGTCTTGATGTGTACAGGCAGGTCTTTATGTGCCAGTCACAGTAAGAGCAGTAGCATGTTTGTTGCAGCTGTGTAGCATGTTTGTCAACTGCAGGTTGGAGCATGGTATATTAGCGGCAGACTAACTTCACTTGCATTCCACCTTTCATTGCATCAGCCACTGATACTCTTCTCATGTACTAGAATCCACAGAGCCAAGGTCTCAGAAATCTAGCAGTGTTGCTTTGAAGTCACCATAACCAGTCTGTCCACTTTCTTTATATCTTGACTCTGAATTCATTGTTCAAGGACCAGTTAACTTAGACAGAACTGATATGAACTAATTAATTGCTAGTATTTTCTGTATTATATAAATAAATAGTTTTACTATGTTGCTTATTAGATTTTTAAAAATATTAAAAATGGTCATTATTCAGAAGCAGTTTATTTTAAGCAAATTTTCATTTTTTCATTTTTTTAACAAGTTGAAATAATTTTCCTTTGCTAAAGAGAGATAAGAGAAGTTATGGCTGTTTTGGGGGGGGGGAGCTGTGTGAAAGCACAGGTCTGAAAAGAAGTTAATGATCAACCTAGAATATACTTTATTGAAAGCATACTGGAGTAAATGTAACGTATTCCTAAATAATGAAGCTTCAGAAAATTACTATCTTCATATAGTTGTGGCAGGTTCATGTTCTAGAAAGGGAGGAGCTTGCCTAGAATGCAGTCTGTCAATTCATATTGATCTCTTAGAAATCACTCTTTTAAAAGAAACATGATTTAATACTTAAGTATATTGAATATTATTTAAACTCAAGTTTTGCATTTCTCATTTGACTTTGTTTTGTGTGTGGTAGTTTGTATTCAAAAGCTGTCCAGTAAATCAAGTTTCACAGGGAAACTGATGATCTACTTGTTTCTCAGGAGTCAAGAGGGTGGGGTTTTTTTGTTTGTTGGGTTTTGTTGTTTTGGTTTTTTGTTTGTTTGGTTTGGTTTTTTGGGGTTTTTGTTTTGTTTTTGTTTCGTTGAATCTGAATATTGAAATGAGTCTCCTGTGTCAATGTGCCATGTTGTGTGGTTCCAGTTTGGAGCAACAGATCCCATTACCCATTGTTCCCAGACTCTTGCTCAGCAAGTGAGAGAACTGCTTTAGTTCCATCCTTAGTAGTAGTACCTTCAGAAATGTTTGTTCTCCAGAGCATGACTTAGTAACTGCAAAGCCACCAAGCAGTTTAAGTCTGACCCTTTACAGAGTCAGTGTCAGCTTAGATGTGATGGATTTAGGAAACTAAGCATGGTTTGCTAGTCTAGGAGTTAGAGCAGAAACCTGAACTCTCCTTCCACTTGCTAGGGACCTTCTATTTTTACAGTAGTATGTACTGTAACCTACATGGGAATCTAGTGGAAAAGGAAAGTACGGCATCACGTCAAAACTCATGCAGACATGCTTCCATGCTAAGGTGATTTTGTTACGTGTTTTCAGATATTCCTCCTTTGATGTAGTCTGCTTGTTTCCATGCCTTCAGATGCACAGCCTGCTTGTTGATGTGCAGTTGCTGTTCATTTATTGAACCTAGGTTATATGCTCAGATTCCTCCATGAGACTGTACCATGTATCACACATAGCTTTAAAAAAATGTATAGGTACTTTAATTTAATGTTTGCTTTTTGGTAAGTAGTTGTGTCCTTAATTATTATTCATTTTCATTCTTGTAATGGAGGTGATAAAAAGCAGGGATATGTTTTGTATTTTCAAGTAGAATGATGTACTAAAATTAATGTGAGGCACCATGAGTTGTTTTTGAGACTTTCTAAGAGAACTTGTAGAAGAAGTGTGCAGGGAATCACTCTTGTTACTGTGTTTCTTTTGTGGTCCCTTAGAAATTAATTCTTTACTGTAGAGTCATACTACGAAGTCTTAAATTATACTACTTAATATTTTATCAGTGATCTGGAAGATGGAAGAAAACATAAAATCATCACTGATGGAGGAGATAAAAAAATTGCAGTAATTTATAAGGAGATTGAATCACTGATACATAGTGATCTGGATTTCTTGGTGAGATGGGTGACACAGGCAATATCTGTTCTGATGTAGACAAGAATAAAATCACATATAGAAGAACAGCAAAAGTGGGCCATATTCACAAGATAAGAGTTTCTGAGGATTTTAAATTCCTCTTATAAATAGGGGTGGAAAAAGTTGATTTATCATCTAAAAGCTAAGTTCTCTTTGCCTGGAAAGATTAATTTTGTTTTTTTTTAATTTAGAGAAGAATCTTTGCATAGAAATAAAAAAGTAGTATGTCTTCTGTATTCCATTCTGGAAATTTTGCTTTTGTTGGTTGCCATTCATGAACTATATTTATGATACAGGAGGAATCAGAGCCATCAAAATTCTTGAAAGCATGAGATGATGTTTTATTATTGAAGATATTCAAGGTGCATTAGTTTGCCCATCAGATAAAAAGTTTAAGGACGACTTGATCTGCTGTTTTGAAGAAAAGGGAAAAATTTGTAGTCCTTTTGATAGGGGAAAAAAAATTTTGAGGGTTGAAGCTATACAAAGTCACACTTAAAGCACAAAACTTTAGTGTGGACTATTTAGTGTTGGAGCAACTTGTTGAAGTTGGATGGCAATGGATATACCACAGTGAATTACTTAATTTAAAGAACTGCTCTGATTTCTGCATGGCTACTTTACTTAAAGGAGTGATTCACTCAGAGCGGTCACATGGTCTGTGTTACACAGCAGATCAGGCAGGCTAATAAGGGTGATCATGAGGTCCACTATTCTAATTGAACACGTGGTATTATGAAGTTGTAATAAAACACTTCTTTATGCTATTTTAAAAATCAGATATTGAAGTAAGATCTACAAAGAGACCTCTGAAACATCTCAATGAACAGAGTAAGGGTACCCTAAGAGTAAGGGTAACAAACTTTATATGGTGCATAAGCATATATTACTTTTTGAAAGAGATAACCTGCATGAGACTGTGTATAAACTGCTGTATAATAGGTGCGCACACTGGCTAAATACATGTAAAACTGTAATTTTCTTGTCAAATGTGATGTTGAGCAGTTCCTTCGTTAACAGTTTTTTTTCCTCCTGCTAAATGCTGGAAGAACCTTGCAGATTTCTAGTGTAAGCTTCTCACTCTACTAAAGAGCTTCCCTGCATTGTTTCAGGAAAATGATCTCTTTCAAGAGCTGCTACACTCTTTAGCAAAACACTTTGCTTCATTTCCTCTTTACAGCAATGAAAATGGCATATAGTGTGTTTTATTTTGTAAAACGCGTATTGAAATGTTTATAGCAGTTTTGCAAAATTGGGATCTGAAGAAGTGGAGTCTTTCCATCTGTCCTGCTGGTGAGATGAAAAAAGATGAAGTAATGGTTAAATTAACAAAATAGTGAGTGCTATTCTCAGGTGCATGCAAGAGAAATGAAATAAGGGTTTGTTTTACATCATCTCATGAGAAGGCATTAACAATACTTCATCAAATTTGCCGGATGTAACTAAGTCAAGTTAATTTTTTTTAACCATTCTTAAATACGGTGACAGTGTCATTTTAACTGTCCAGTGTAATTTGTCAGTATAGAACAATCTCAGGGGAGTTTTCAGATTGGGAGAAATATTATGGACATGAAGCCTAAGATTATTCTTTGATAAAAACTATCTGAAAGAAGACAGTGGTTTTTATATATATGTGCATGCCTGGAAGTGATTATTTTTAGAAGAGAGAAGCGAATATTAGAAGCAAATATCCAATGTGCTCTAAGGCAAAGAATTATGGGGCTAGCCATTACATATTTCTGTTTTCTGCAGTAAAATGAATTACTTAAAGCATCGTTTCAGTAATGGCGTACTTACGCAGTCTGTTTGTTATAAGAAATTCATGAACGAAGGAGAACAGAAGGAGTCTGTATGTTTGCTTTTAAAAAGAAATACCAAGGCTTTTTGTCACATTTTCTTTTCTTCATAGTTGTTACTAAGGTAGCCTCAGATAAAATTATAAAATCAAAGATCATGAAATTTGATTAATGTTAGACTTCAAGGTGTTTTTAACATTTTGACACAGCTCCATGTGTATTTAAAGTTTTAGAGTATAAAGAGTTTCTTCCAAAGTTAAGACATTTAGAGGATTGAAAGTTGAAGGGAAAAAGTTAATTGTTCTGAAAATTTGTGATGTAACAAGACAAATAATTTCATACAAAAACATCTCAACTAATAGAAGGTTATTTTCTTGAATGACTTGCTTTAGTTAAATGTGAACTTTAAAAGGACAACTATGTCAGTGTCATTTATTTGTTTTGGAATTACTTTTCATGTGACCCCTACTTGTGAAATTCAGTAACTGATCCTTCTATTTTGTAAATTGGTTGAAAGTTCAGTAGTTACGATAAATGTAACTTAAGCTGTAAATTTACAGTTTTGCAGCTTGGGAAGAACTCCAGAAAAAGGGTATACAGAAGCAATTCTTTAGTGGAGTGAGTAGACAGCTCTGTATAATTCTTATGTCCTAGTCAAGTGGACGTCCTTGTAGTAGACAGTTAACAGACGTTTGAGATAAGGGAGCTGAGCAGTTGAGTTCTTACATGCATTTCAACTTCCTTTACAAATGTATCACTGTATATTTCAGGCCACACATTTTCGGTCTCCACTTCTTCAACAGCCAGAAAACCAGGTTTCTTCAGCTGCTGCTCACCAGGGTCAGCAGGCTGTAACTGATGTCATCCAGCAGCTCCTTGAGTTATCTGAACCAGGTCCTGTAGAAAATAACCAATCTCAACAACCTGGTCAGCAACTCAACATTGCAGTGGGAATCAATAGAGATATTTTGCAGGTAAGAGCTCCATAAACTGATGGGCTTCGAATTTGACATTTATGGGGAACTGTTCTGTCCTGTAGTAGGCATAACAGATAGCTATATATTCCTGGGAAATGCTTGATTCTATATAAATAATTGGCATTTTTCTGAAAGGCACTGTTGGAACATGTACTAGTGCAGGAAATCCAACTTAAAATCTCACAGGCAATTAGAAGTCAGTGTTGTGTAAGAATGTTTTTGCAATTTTGAAATCCAGCTGATACTTTGAGAGGTCAAGACATTTAATTCTTCATCTGTAGTTGTGGTATATGTTGTAAGTGTCTGCTTGAGAAAAGTTGTGACAATAGTTAAATGTTTCTTTCTTAATCTGGAAGTATTTTGTTCTCTTTTAGCAAGCTTTAGAGAACAGTGGGTTGTCTTCAATTCCTGTCTCTGCACATTCAACTGACTGCAGCCAGACTAAGACTCCTGGGACACAGGATCAGAACCCAGATGTCCAGACACTTTCAAATCATCAAGCTGACTCTAATAATGCAGAACAAGATAAGGAGCAAGAGAGTACAGATAAATTGGATAAAAAAGAAAAGAAGTTTATTAAGAAGAAGTCATCATTTTTACCTGGTAATGTTGCTACTGCTTGCTGCTCTTTGTGCTGTAAGGTCTATAGTATGTGTGGGTGTGTTGATGGCTTTATAAAGGAATTTCCCAAAACGTATTGTGGATGAGTTATGAATTTCATCTACTCTTGTTTAAACCACAGTATGTGGGGAAGTTGTGATCAATAGTATTTATGACTTTCACTATACTGTTGCAAAACTATGTCAGAATGGGATTAAGTGAAGTTACACTGTCAAATCTTCTAGATGTAAACCAGTGGAATTTATGGAAAAGGACAAAAAGGAATATTAATCTTTTTTGCTTTTTTTCCCATCATCCTGCTCTGAGAAGGATTGGGTTTTTATGGTGTGTCCCAGAGCAGAGTTCTTAAAAGCACTACTCTTTCTCCTTGGAAGTGAGGTTTCACAGAGGCAGAAGTGTAGTACTACTGGATCATGCAGATCATCACTGAACTAGGCCATGTAGGGAAGGATGAAGGTTGGCATTGTGGATAATACTTCATGTCACCTATGCTGGGAATCACAGTACTGATTAATTACATATTAATATTGCATTTCCATACCTGTTGTGGGTATGCAAGCCTGGATTTTGTCTCCATGTGCTTAATTAAATGCAACTTTAGTTAGCATTAAGGTTGCTAGAAGTAGTTTGTTTCAAGCATAGCCATCATACCTTAATGGCTGGCCTGGTAGAAACTGCTATAATAAGCAGTCATTGAGCTCTCTCTATAGTGTCTTCATAGATACACTGTTGTTACTTTCTATAAAATGGGGGCAGAAATTGATCCAAAGTTGAAAACTCATCCAGCATAACTGTGCTAAAAATCAATTTTAACTTTTTCCTTTGGTGATAGTAGCTACTTTGTTCCTTGTGTGTAACAATAACAACTCTTTAACTCTGACTACAAATAAAAATAGGTTTCTACAGTACAGTCAAACACAACCATTTTTTTTTTTGGATAAAATAACTTAACCTCAGCATATTGATATAGTTTACAGAAAAAAACCCACTATGTGAACCTTTTTAAATGGACGAATATATGGTATTGAACAACATATATGAATAAAAAAACCTGATAGGATTTGGAAGATTCTTTTGTCATTTTTGTCAACAATAAGGTATCATAAAACATTTGAATTGTAACTTCTGTGAAAAAGTAGCCTTAAGTTATAAATCTTTCAGAAAGACTTTTTTCTCCTATAAAAATTTATAAAATGTAATTGAGTCTGAAGCTGCAGAAGAAAGGCCCGTATAAAGTATCTGCCCAATTTACATAAGTATTTAGTACTTAAAGTAATTCAGTGTGGTTATGATTAGGGAGTTAGATTCATTGTTGCATAATTGTGTGTTAATACTTTTTTTATGACGTTACCTGGTATATTGCATTGCAGCTACGTTCTGTATTTCTAAGTGGCATAAAAATTGTGTTCTATTCTGTGAAGTCAGACATCTCTTAGCTTTTTTTCTTTTTTTCTTCTTTCTTTTCAGTATTATAAACATGTTTGAATTTCAACAGAATTCTCTTGGGTTTTGTTGTTGTCATTCCAGTCCGTCATTGTTTTTGTGAAGTATCTGATAGAGAAGTTAATTTTCAATAAAATGTGTTGTAATGCCATCTATTTCACAAAATGTTTTTGTGTTTTGATTGCTTTATATAATATCAGTGTGGTGGAATTTCTGGAGAACTGTTGAAATGCTTAAAACACATTCATTTTGATGTTCCTTATCTTAGGTTCTATACGTGAAGAAAATGGAATAAGGTGGCATGTTTGTCCATATTGCTCTAAAGAATTTAAAAAACCAAGTGATCTAGTGCGCCACATTCGCATTCATACCCATGAGAAGCCTTTCAAGTGTCCCCAGTGTTTCCGCGCCTTTGCCGTTAAGAGTACTCTCACAGCACATATAAAAACACATACTGGCATTAAAGCTTTCAAGTGCCAATTCTGTATGAAATGCTTTTCCACCTCAGGGAGTTTAAAAGTTCACATTCGTCTACACACAGGTAAGTCCTCAAAATTGCATTTGTATTTTCTATAATGTGGTTGAAACCTTGAATGGAAAAAGATAATTGAAGTGCTTAAATTGTAGATGTCTACCCTGTCATTGATATCTGTCGGAGAATTAACCTGTTTTAGTGTCTTACATAATGAACTTAATTTTTTGCCATGTCTTTCTAGTTTTTCATGGCTTTGGAACTTTGGGCTCTTAAAAAAGCCATGGACGTTTAGTTCTCTGATTATGAGTCAGCTGTTGCTCCTTTTGAATATCACTATTCTGAGTGTATTTAATTGTGCTTTCTAAAGAGTCATACTCTTAGAATTTGAGTTCTGATTTTACTTACCCCCAGTCATCTTTCATATTTACTCTGCGTCATTTCTTTCCGCTTCTCTCCCACACTTTTTGGTAATTTCACTGTAGCACTCGGGACTATTTGTTTACCTCCCATTTTACCTTCAACGATAAGCTGTTGCTTCATGTTTTTGCCAACTTACCTGTTTTCAGTATCTTACACTGCATATATTTAAAACTTTTGTTCATTTTGTCCTTCATTGCATCGTATGTGATATCTTCCGTATCTGTCTTCCTGTGGCTGGACTTCTGCCCTCTACATAGAGAAAAATTAATTTTCCGCTCTTGGTGGACTACCTGGTTGTTTTCCACTTTTCCGTCTTTGTTCTTGGAGGTCAATCGGCTTTCAGCAAGATAAGCTTGTAAATGTGCTTCTCTTCCCTTTCATTCCTGTTTATGTATTTATACGTTCTGCAAAAGTGTCATTCGTTGGCTGTGTGCCTTTATGTTTTATAGTCATATGCCTTTAATCCATGAAATATCAATGTTGGATTCATCTGCAGAAAGTTTTTCACTGTATTTTTTGTAAAACAGTATTTTTTCTTTTTTTTTTTCCTGTTACTTCGAAGTCACCCTTACTCTATTTAAGAAGTCAGGCTCATACAAAGTGGCAAAAGCACTAGGTGCCTTGAAAAATACGTAGTCCAGTGTTCATGGAACTCTAGCATGTAGTTAGGCATTGTTCAGTGCAGTTGTTTTTCCTGTCAGAAATATTTGCTTCTTTGTCTAGAATATTAGGCTTAGTGGGTCAGATTAGAAATTTGTCTAGCCCCCTGTGTTGTCTCTGATGGTAGCATGTGGAAAAGGGGAAGCCTACAGTAATGCTTCTTAGCAGTGTATACTAATCTTTGGGTTGAAGGCTTTGTTAAACAGGTTGTACCTCTGCAACAGGCAATGCGTTGTAGATTTTTGTTCCAAGCAACATAGCTAATTGGATTTGAACCCATGTGCAATTACTACTAGAACAACCTGGCATAATGAATTGAAATGTTGAGTTACATGCTGAGTAAACTATTGTATGACGTTTTAGTTACTATACTGTGAAGACTGGTTCATTTTTATTTATTGTGCTTTTTTTCCACCTGTGATTTTACAGCTCTTTCTTCATAAGTCGTGTTTCCTAGCCTTCTAAGTCCAAGATTTCCCCTTCAGCAGAAGCTGAAAGTTTGTCAGCTTTGCCTGTCTCTGTAACAAGTTCTCCAGTATCCTTACCAAGGAGAAATTTCTACTGAATTTTGCATTGCAAAACTATTTCATAAATAATTCCTGTTGGCATGCTTTCTATTATATATCATTTGTCTATGTGTTTGATGCTTTTTTCTCACCGTTTTTTTAACGGCCTGCTTTGGAAGGACATTTGCTCTGCTGTCTGCAATTCTTAGGATAGCTTCTGGAACCCTTTGAAAATTGCTGTCACTTTTGCATCATCCAGTTTCCTGATAACAGGCTTGCTTAAAGTGATGTGTTATAATGAGTTAGTAGTTCAGCAATTCCGTACTTAATTTTGATTGGATTTTATAGATCTGTTTTGATAACCTATTTAACAATAAACACCCTGACAGAAAACAAAGGAGAAAATACAGGAAAGATAATTTGTATTCCAAAATGACATTTCTAGGACAGAGAAAATAAAGTCGCAAACTAATTTTTTTTTTAATCTTTTGCAGGTGTTAGGCCTTTTGCTTGTCCTCACTGTGACAAAAAGTTTAGAACATCAGGCCACCGGAAAACTCACATTGCTTCACATTTTAAACATACTGAACTAAGAAAGCTGCGACATCAACGTAAACCGGCAAAAGTTCGAGTAGGAAAGACAAATGCTCCAGTACCAGACATACCTTTACAAGAGCCCATACTCATAACTGATTTAGGTAAAGAGCAAGTAGATCCACGCTGTCTTGAAATTTGGATTTCACTGGAAAATAGAGGATACAGTTTAATCAGAGCTTGCTCAGAAAGATGCAGTTGGAAATAAGTCATTGGAAAAAATCAGGCTTCAGAAAAGTGCTATATTTTATAGTTTGCTTGCACTACAATTATTGAGAAGAGTCTTTTTTGATTTACAGAGAAATTGTATAATCCTCGCCAGAAAAAATGTGTGTGCATTTTTATATTCCATTAGGAGTTGAATTAGACTGTTATTATAGAAGAGATGACAGTTCATGACCTAGATTCTTTTTAAGATTATCATTTATTCAGATTACATATATTAATGAGTTAGTGTGTTATATGATTTTAGTGTATTTGTTGTAATTGACTTCAACTGGATTAGTGGTAATAAGTAGTGGTAATATTTCAAAAGAGAGAAGAATAATTCTGGAATGTGCTATGGAGAAGTCATAGTTATTTTAATTCTGTTGTAGAGTAATTGTTAAAACATTGCATAAAATCATGTTTTGGAAGATGAATTGTACAGCCTAATCAAGACTATGTATTCTTGTCCAGTAGAGGTCAGTGTAGTGGGCAAGGCGTTTACTCTTCATTGTGGTTTGACCCCTGCTTTCTCTGTTGTGTAGTCATCTTAGTATAGTAGAATATTATATTGGTAATATCTTTATCTTATATTGATGAAATCTTTCACTCTTAAAAGATCCTTTTGCTTTCACTGCTTCCAAGAATTACTGTATGCAAGAGAAGTGATTATTTTGGTATCAGGTATATGAAACTTGAATTTTCAGAATAGCAACAAAACTTAACCAAAAGCTTCAGATATTTGTATCACACAATGTTTCTTGCCTGAGTAAACCCTGGAAACAGATACAGTCGTGTTTCTTGATTTTAAAGAAAAAACATTCCAATACAATTGAAATCTGTGCAGTGAATGTCTGGGTTTTGGGAAAAAAAACCCAAAAAACAACAATTTAAAAAGAAATACTGTAAAAGTTGTTTCCTACAGGTACTGATAGCTCATGAGCTCTGCTGATACTGGAATGTTCAATGTGAAAATAAGACATTCTACCATTTGTCTAGAAGGTGGCATGTTTTTCCAACCCACAGACAATATTTCCATGGTTCCCAGGAAAAAAATCTTGTTTATTTTAGGCTAGTGCTAGAAGCTAGCATTGTTGCTCTGTAAGTGTTTATCTTTGAATGACAGCTTTGAGAAAAACAAGTTGATACATATTTGGCTTTTTAAAAAAAGTTGAAATTATTCTAAAAGACTGTTGACAAGTCTGAAGTAGGTACAGTGTTTTGTTTCATTTTACTGCATTAGTTGATGATATTCATTGACTAGAAAGTGCAAAAATTTATTGTAATTTTTCTAGCATGTCCTGTGTTTCCAGAGATGGAACTAATAGGAGGAAGACTACCTTTTTATTGAATTTTCCACTTGGAACTATTCTACTGATTTGCTCTATTGAGTGTAGAGCCATCTTTAACTATCCTAACAGTTTGGAGAAATGTTTCATTTATCTGAGTTGAGCAGGTCGACTCAATAAATTGGAAGTGCTTTATTAGCAATTTGTTACTTCTGTTCCATTATTTATGTTAGGGATTTCTGCAGTGTTTCTGCAGACCAGAACCACTGTAACCTGACATATGCTCACGAATTAGCTCTCATTTATTCTAAAAGTTAACTGAATTACTCTGTTTTATATGATCAGAAATAACTTGAGAGCAAATATTTGTCATATGGAGTATCTTCTCTTCTCAGTTGGAGGATTTGTGTCATCCCTGTATGCCTCTACTAATTATCATCACAGAAGAGTGCCAGAAGGAATTCAGAAAGTAGGGTTGTGGGTTTGGTGGGTTTTTTTGTTGGTTTTTGTGGGGGTTTTTTTGTTGTTTTTTTTTTTCCAACGGAAGTTGGGGAAGATGATGGAAGTTTTAGCATATATGTATTTTTATATATATATGTAAAAAGCACATATATATACACACATAAACTTTTTAAAGTCCGGGGCAAATAAACCTTGTTCTTTTTTCATTGTTGCCATCGCTTCTCAAAATTGAGAGAATTTCCTCTTCTTGTCTTCTGCTTTTTTCAATTATACTTGGAAGTCAGTAGAAACCCTTTGGGCATTCCTTTTTTGAATATGAAACATAGCATGCTAGATGAAGTAGCCTGAAAAAGGAATAGAGAGCATAAAAGGAAAAACTTCAGGGATCTTTTGTTTATTTGTTGAGGTTTTGCATCACTCCTTTAGCCTTGTGTATTGGTATTGAGATGAGTACTTTTCAGTTCACAGATGTATGAATGATGAGTTTGTTTACTTGAGAAATCTGCTACTGTTCCCATTCTGTCATGGTGCTTGGGATGATGCCCTTCTGCTGTCTGCTTCTGAGACAGCATACTCTTGCATTAGCAGTTGAATGTCTAGTAGCAGGAACTTTTAATTGATTTTCCACAACTACACTTGAATGACTTTAGGAACCAGCGTATGAAGAGTATTTAATAATAATAAGTTTTCGGAGGTGCCCAGAGAATTAGCAAGACTGATCAACCAAAGCCGATTATGTACAAATACAGTAAATTTTCATGGATTTTTTTTTTTAGCCTTTAAGGAAAAGCAGATGTATATATCATGGTATTTTGTACTTGCCACAAAATGCGTATTAAATATTTGTCAAATTATAATGTATATCTGGGGTACGTTGGCCAAATGTTGTTTGGCTCTGGTGGAAGTTGGTAGTGTGAAAAACTGGTTAGCAACGAATTTGTCAACGTTAAAAAACGTTAATGCCTGTTTTGGACATGAAATAGCTATCACTAAAATAGATACCATGTATAATACAACATATATAATGCTAAATAGATCCATAATTTTAAGTGCTGAAAACATGTTCATTTTCTTTATACTCTTGCATACTAAAAGTTCAGTCACTTTTGTCAAATCTAGCTCTTCAGACTCCTGAAACTTTGGAATAACTCTACCAATTTTTCCTTTTTGTGTGTGTTTGTGTGCAGGTCTTATCCAGCCAATCCCAAGGAATAGCCAGTTCTTCCAAAATTATTTTAACAATAATTTTGTAAATGATGGAGACAGACCATACAAATGTTTTTATTGCCAACGAGCCTATAAAAAATCTTGCCATCTTAAACAACACATCAGGTAAAATAAATACAAAGAACAAAGGAAATGTATGTAATAGATTTATGGAAATGTATGAAATTTGTATAATTTCTACTGAAAAGACTTTTCTTTTTGCCATCACTTAAACAGTGAACCAGCGATAATTGATTTTTCTGGTAAAATTGAAGGAGACTTTGGACTAATTCATACCCATGTGCAGTCCTAGCAATACAAGTGCTTACTTGCATAGATGTGTATTAGTAGCAAAACAGGTATCTGCCATACTTCTTTATTATGGCATTTGATGTGGTGGTCATGGCCTTCTAAGGCTACTGTAATCATAAGCCATCCCTATTTTTTCTCACTTTTGTTAAAACTTGCTTCCTTTATCTTCCATTTCACATTGCCTTCCTCTGAGCTCTCATGTCTGGGATGCTAAAGTCATAGCCCTTAAAATTCTCATTGCACAGTGCACAACTTTCTAACCTGTTCTTGAGTCTGTTTTATGTCTCTCTATAGTCTGAAAGGGAAATTACTCTAGCATCTCTGGAAGGAAGGATATAGTGAGTGGTACATGTTGATGGAGAGTTTACCCACTTAATGTTGCTTTCATGGTCTGAAAGACCAGTTGTACTGTGCCTTGTTCAGAGGGTGTTCAGGATGGGCGCAGTTCTTTTCCCAAAAGCTTTGTTACTAAATGTAGTAGGTAGTAGCAGTATATAATATGAGGAGGACTGTATTTTTTTTTTTTTTTTTTTTTTTTGCAAAACTTGTGGACATTTTTTTAGCTAAACTGAAGAAAATACATGTGAATGATAATGTACTAGCCTGAAGACCTAGTATATTATCTGGCATGGGAAAAATCACCCCATATGTTTTAATTAGGGCAAAGTAGGATCAGAAAAGGAGATTGGACTGTAGAATATAATTAAAACTGTCAGACAGTATTGCTTTGGACATGCTTCTGACTAGCATCACAGCCCTGCTAGTGGTGATATGCAGGTTGTTTATAATTTATTAAGGCTTTAATTTCTGTATTTTCTTAACTGAGGATTTTTCCATCGATGCATCAGTCAATTTGGTTTATTTTGCTCATTTTAAAAATACTAAAATAGTCTTTTAATAACTTCATAAGTCAAACTGTTAAATCTACTTTTAACTTCTGCTTTGTCTTAAAAAGGTCGCATACTGGTGAAAAGCCATTTAAGTGCTCTCAGTGTGGAAGAGGTTTTGTATCAGCTGGAGTTCTGAAAGCACATATTAGAACACACACTGGATTGAAAGCTTTTAAATGTCTTATATGCAACGGGGCCTTCACTACTGGTGGTAGCCTCAGGCGACATATGGGGATCCATAATGACCTTCGACCATACATGTGTCCATATTGTCAAAAAACATTCAAAACATCACTAAACTGTAAAAAACACATGAAGACTCATAGGTATGTTTACAATTTTTATGTGAATCCTTCAGTGTATTTCAGTACTTTTTCCTTAAAAAGACTTGGAATTGCTCTGTAGCAAGCACTGATAATTGAATAAGGATGTTTATGGGTACCAAACACTTAGGTAGCTCTGAAGGTAGAGTAAATTGTGATGTAAAATAGAAATTTGTTCATGTAAATAGGTAGGATAGCTGTCTTAACTGAAGCCATTAAAAGACCTTATATTTTCTTTGCAGATATGAACTTGCGCAGCAACTTCAGCAGCATGAGCAGTCTGCCTCAATAGATGATTCTACAGTAGATCAGCAGAGCATTCATGTTTCTACACAGATGCAAGTGGAGATCGAAAGTGATGAGCTACAGCAGTCTGAAGCTGTTGCAACAGATCAGCAGGCTATTTTAGAGTTAGACCAACAGCCAGTAGTAGGCACTGAAGAAACAGCACTGGAACAGCAATTGGCTGATCAGCCTTTAGAACAAGATGAGGGTGAGTATTTGAAATACGAAAGGTTTGTAATGAGGTAGTTTACAAGTTCTCAAAAAACAAGTTCTCAAATTAACCTAACTTTGTAAGTTTCAGTACAGTGCAAGGAAACAATTGGGAAAATACAGTGTAAAAACTACCTACATAAACTGTATTGTACAATTTGTTTCTTTCATTGGTGTTTGTTTACTGTTAAGAATTATGAAGATTGTTGAAGGTTTGCATCAGTTAGTGTGTAATGAGTTAATAAGTACTACAGAGGAGTATAAATAAAGCCTACAATCAGCAAAAATTTAAATACCTATTCAGCTAACTTTTTAAGATTATTTTTTAATGCAGTAAAAATTCAAATGACTGTAAAATGTGGGGTTTTTGAGAACAACTGAATTGTGCAGTTAACGCAATTAATGACATCATTTTTTTCTCGATATATTTTCCTCTTTTTTTTTTCTTTTCTTTCCTCCTCTTCCTTTCCCCATTTCAGATAGATTTGTGACATCTCAGCATGCTTTACAGGAAAACATCACTCAGTTTGAACAGCAAGCTATAACACAGCAGCCATTTGATCAACAGGGCTTATCACAAGGTTAGTAATAAATAAAGATTTTTAAAGTGATTTTTATAAATCTGGCTTTGCAGCATAGTTATCAAAACATTTCGAAAGTGGGCATCCACAGTCAAACTAACTGCAATGCAGAGAACTGGCAAAAACTGTTTCTTAAATTGGTTTTGAAACTATATTTTGTAGAATATCTTGAATAATTAAACATAAGTAGATTTTGCTCTTATGAGATTATGTTTAGTCATTATAAAACAGAGTTTATAGTTATGTCATGTAGGCATTTCATATTCTTTCTTTAACTGTTTTTGAAATTGCTGTGGCAGTAGGCAGTTTACACAGCTTTCCCCCTAAGTATACATGCTTACAGTCTGAGATGGTCAGAAGCACAGTCTTAAGATTTGATTGAGTAGCTGTTGGAATTCATTATGGAAGAAGTATAATCGCGTGTAGTTACATAAAAAAACCCATACTTTCACCTAACTGCAGGAATTTCCTTTTGTATTTTGTAATGCTACGTAAGTAACAAATTAAGACATTGTAAACATTTGAAAACTTTTCTCCCCTGCAAAATACTGACAAATGTGTAAGGCTTGTGTAGCTTGTAGAGAATGAAGAAATGACTGTTCCTTTTGCTTTTCATAGATGGCTTTCTTGAGTTGTTTGATATGAAGCTACTAGGTTTTTGTGTGTGGTTTGTTGTTGGGGTTTTTTTGGGGGGGGTGGGGGGGACAACAAGGCAAGGAACTGGGTGTTTCTCACTGTCTGACCAGTTGAATCTCTTCCTCCTTGTTTCTGACTCAAGCAGATAGGTCCACGTTTGTCTGATTAACCTATAACTGGTATTCCATCTACTTAAGCTTCTCTGTTCTTAATTTCATTCCCTTTTTAATTGTCTGGGGTTTTTTGTAAAAACTGTGGTAAGTTGCAAGACACTGCGAAGAAACAGTATAATTTGCTGCTGATTCTAATTCTCTTAAGTTGTGCTGCTTTTCATGTAACTGAGTTAGAAAAAATAAAACTCTCTGCCTTTATTGAACAAGACTGAACCTGATCGTGTTAAAACCCTATGGATTGCTTTCATTGGTTAGCTTTTACAGTTTTCCAGATGAATCAGAAGAGAGTACAGGGGAAAAAAAAGTGCAGTTTTTCACTCTGTTTCTCTCAAGGGTGGGTTGTGGGTTTTGTTGTATTTTTATGACTCCTTTGAATTTGAAAATCCAATATGTAAACCTTGTTTTGTTATCTTATTTAGACTTCAGTTTCTATGTATGTGTGTCTTCTCCATTAAGTAACTATTGAATATGGGGTGATTTCTTGGGAAGGGAGGAGACTCTTCTAGGTCTCACAAAACAATTCTTTCATCATCAGAAATCTAGGCTGATCATCGATGCATTCTAAAATTGGTACAGGGAATCAGAACATTTGTGGTGTGTGGTTTTGTTTTTTAAAGTCTCATTTGTATAAGATGTCTCCTATTCTACTTGGAATCTCATCCACAGATTCCCAACTCTTTGAAGTTTCCTTGAAGATCCTGGAGCCCTTCAAAATTTTTGAATTTCAGGTAGGTAAGCATTTGCGCGGATGCATGCGTTAAATTGGTCGACCCTCTCCCTATGTCTGCATCTGTGCTTCATGCTCCTAATTTCTTTTTCCTATCAGCTAGGCAGAACATTCAAGCTTAAAACTGTCTTTTTTTATCCTTGATATTTTTAGGCTGTATTCTTGTTAAAATATTTTGATTCAGTGTTTATTAATAAAACAATGTAGGATTTTTAAAAAATCTTCAGTAGGTTTTTTTATTTTTCTTCTTTTTTAAGAGAAAAAAAAAAAAGTTTTGATTTCAGACAGATGGGGCTGATCTCTTGATCTGCACAGACCTGTCAGAATTCTGTTTATTCTTTCAGGTTTGTTTGTATTGCTTCTACAGGTTTTCTGGTTTGTTCAGATAGATACTTTTTTTTTTTTTCTTGATATGTCCAGGCTTGTAAAGAAGTGCAGATCTTGTGAGGTGCTGCTGTATCATAATCTATTAGTCATTTGAGCTAGATTTGAAAACTGGGAAAAAGGGCTCATGGTCTTTGTAGTTCACATATTCAGATGTCTTCATTTGAAGACCTTTTAGTGAAGTCAGAACAAACAAATGGACTTTTTATCAGAAAATGTCTTTGGGTTACTGAATTGTCATCTGTCAACAAATGTTTTCATATAGATTGTCTTCCTTCTAAAGTCTCCCTGTAACCGTGGTTGAATGTTAATAATTAGTTAGTGCTGATAGTGTTGATGATCTTAAAAAACTGTAAGAAATCCAAATGCTGTTATTCTCTAGCCCTTACAAATATACCCTTGCCATCAGACTGCTGGGTTGGTTTTGGTTTTTTTTTCCCTCCTAAGAAGTTGATCTGCAGTCTCAGGACTTGGAATTCCAGTTCTTTCAGTAACTGTTAACACATTGATTCAGCTGTGTCTAAAAGTTGCCTAGGAAGCAAACCTGCAGAACATTGAATTGCTAGTGAGTGACCTCTACAAGGATGCATGTAGATACATTTCTAATGTTAGAATTAAATGATATGTCAGTAAAGACTTTCAAGTTTGTCCAAACTAAGATGTGGTATTTGCTATGAGCTACCATACTGTTTTCTCATTCTCATGTTCCAAGACATATCTTTCTACTAGTAAACTGATCTGCAGAGTAATCTATTTTTTTAGTATGCTTTGTTAACGTAGAAGAGAATAGGTTGGGTGTTGTCCTAAAGGCAAGGAAAAACAAGCAATGCAACGATTGTACTGAAGTAACACAAAATCCAGTTCCCAGTTTATGGGACTTTGTAGTAAAAGACTCCCGTACAGAGTGTAAGATGTTCTCTGTTCATTGAAAGTTAACCAAAAGCATCTGAGAAACAGTATATAATGTGGTCAAGGCCAGGTTGGACAGAGCCTTGGGTGATACAGTTTAGTGCAAGGTGTCCCTGCTCATGGCAGGGAGGTTGGAACTAGGTGATATTAAGGTCGTTTCTAACCCCAACTATTTTATGATCCTATGATTCTGTGAAAACGAGCAGAAAATAAAGGTACTGAAATTTATTTTTGTCTCTCTCAGACTAAATGTCTGGTTTTTGGTGTTTGGTTTGGTTCTTTCAATGCTGTACTGCAGAAATAGTATGCTGGTACCAAATTCTTTTAGCTTACTCAAAATCGTCAGGTCATTTTAAAGTTTGAGTGGAAATTGACCTTCATACTAGGTATTGAGCAAAATGGGGGAGCATCATGTATGTGCTTGTTACGGCATTGGTTTATATTTATTCCAGAACTACTCTTAGAAGTAGTATTTCTTTCTTCAGTTTGTCCCAGATACCTCTAAATTCAGAATTTTTCTTCCAAGCATTTTGTTGCATGAGCCTGGGAAATTTTTCAGGATGTCAGTAATTGCTTTTATTGAAACACAGTGAAGCGAAACATGTCATGGTACAGTAACTTCTTTTTTCCTCCTTAGCTAGTAAAAATTACTGAAGAGTTGAAAAATGTCTCTTTCTTAGATAGCTGTTTCTTTGTGCATTTAATGGTTACGTCCCTCTTTTTATGTATGGCATAGAAGCAGTATCACTTCTTGCTTTAGTTTCTTGAGGCTTGTTTTTTTGTATTCTTATAAAGTGTAGTGGGAATACCATTATTCCGTAAAGGTGCTTTTAAAATATATTTGAAACCAGAAATTAGCAGCCCTCTTACACGGTAAAGCTTTACATCACTATTCTGCAGGCTACTTACTTGATATTGTCATTTTGCTAGGAGTAATTGAGGTGCAAGGTTCAACTTATTGGATCTTTACTTCTTGTAATCTTGGTAGTTCTAGGAGACAGAATGATACACAAATTGCAGCATTAGGATAAATTACAACCTAACTAATAGTGCTTTCAAAATTTATTTACATTTGTTGGTTTTCATTCTGTGGTGTAAGCAAGAGTATATAAGTAGGTTTTTTCCTGTATCAGTAACAGTATTTTTCTGCTGTGGAAAGTGTCTTTTGGGAAAGTTTGTGCTTAAACTTAACACATCCCAGTTTTTTATAGTCTGTAATTCAGAATATTCTTTAAACATTGTTTTTTGGCCTTTGATGCTGTGATCATCTGATGTGGGTTTGTTTCTACCCTGTTTTCATAATCTTCACCCTTTTTGTCCACCAAAGGCAAACTGCACAGAAATAGTAAAATTGCTGCCCTTACCTTAATTACTCATACTTACGGCTTCATTTTTTTTTTTCCACATAACATCGGTTTATTTCTTTACATTTTTTTTAATAGAAGTATTAGGGCTTAGAGGGGTTGATAAAAGGGCATCTCTAATAGCATTAAAAACCCCTGCAATTTGAGCTATACTTTCCTGGCTCTGAATCATTGATACTATCATTTCATTCATTCATTCATTTAGAAAAGGAGGTGATTAAGATCTGGTATTTCAGAAGAACAAAACCGAATAAACATTTCAGGTCTTAATACTGGAAATGTGAATAAAAATATATGATTATTTTTCACTTTGCAGTTTGCCTTTGAGAGGATCTACTTTACTATTACCTAAAGAGTGGGAATATGTGGAGGAGATCCAAAGTAGGAGAAAATGGGGTTACTTTATCAGAAACTGGAGTTCTCCTATTGGGTCATCTCCTCCACTCACCCGCCATCCTCCCCACTGAGCTTTGCATCCTTGTGATCGGCTTTCAGTGTAGTTAAGGGAGCGTGGTACCAACGTGGATAAAGGGAGATGGGTCAACCTGTTTGACACATGCATGCTTACATACAAGAAATTCAAAATTTCAATGGCTCTAAGGTAATTGTGGCACCCCGAAGAAACTTCAAACAGTGTTTTTCTGTGGAGGAGATTTTCCAATAGAATTCCAGCTAATGGTAAGTAACCCTATTATGTATATTATGTAGATGCCAGAAACATTTGTGTATTTTGACACTCAACAGTGAAGAGTATATAATAAGTATTACTGTATGGTAATACTACAAAATCTGTTTTGAAGGTAGTCTTCAAAAATATGTGGTGTTATTCAAAGTCCAATTCAGTATGTTTTCCAGGTTTATGACTGTTTGATTTCTGGCAGGTTTTACAGTGAATGATAACTACAATCAACAGACTCAATTTCCAGCTGTACAGCAGCTCCAGGATTCAAGCACACTTGAATCTCAAGCTCTTTCGACGAGTTATCATCCACCAGCCCTTCTTCAGGTTCCAAATACAGACACTATTAATGTAGTAAGTACTGCTAGAAGGCAGAGTTCTGTGTTCAGTGATGAGTTTCTTTGAACTATTTCATTCGTAATTAGGCAAACTTAAAAGTCAGAAAAGTTTTGTGATTTCTTATCTAGACTGCTTATGTTTAACAACTGGAAAATCAAAGGGTGGGTAGAGGATAAGTGACCTTGCTACATGTTTCTAAAAAATGAGCTGTATGTTTTGATGCTCTGGCCTCAAAAAGGGTTATAATGCTATCAAGTTGGATTGCAAGTCTAAAACTAAGGAAAGGACCTAATGTTATAAAAGAATTTTACATTATTGCACTATATTCTTTCCTAGTTATTGAATTCCTATGGATATAGATATGATCACACAGTAAAAACAGCATCAAAATGTGTAGGGATCAATCATGGAGCTTTCATATTGCAGTTTATGGTACTCTGTTGTCATTCTCACCTGGTTAGATTTGTCGAAAAGCTTAATTGCTAAAAATACAGCTTAAATACAACTTTTTGTGATGGTGGCAGTGCCTAGCATGATGAGCATCTGTAGTAATGTGTTTACCATGATCTGAATGAATTACTCTCCCTTCATACTTGCTTGTAAAGGGCAGATGTCAGTCAGAGAACTGAGGTGGATTTTAGGATCTGGAAGAGCCTACAGGCTTTGGGGTTTTCTTCAAATCTTAAAACATGCTGTCATTCTGGAGGATTGTTCTGTCATGGTTTTTGCTTAAAAGAAGAATCTGTTAAAAAAAATAGTGAAGTCTGTCAGCAGCACTGTGCATTTTTGTATGTAGTGAGGGGCTGTGTACCATTTAAAATGGCTGCTTTGGTGTTAAATTTAACCCCTCAACCACTAGAAAATCTGCAAGACTTGAGACATGATTTTGTCTAGATTCACAGTAAGTGCAGCATTTTGTCGGCTTCTTCCAGTTCAGCAGGTGCACATTTTGCTGCTTTCCTTCTCACTATGAAGGAGTGAGTACCATATCACACTCAGAAAAATATGAAAGCATAAATTTGATTACTTGTGTTGACTGTAAATGCTGCATTTTTTATTTGCCTACTTATGTGACTTTTAGTGTTGTGTTACTGCAATTTACTTGAGGCTTTGATTTCTAGACTACCCGCTTGATACAAGATCAGGCATCACAAGAAGAACTTGAATTGCACACCCAAAGGCCCCATTTTCTTGAGGATAATGAAGATCAAAGCAAGCGTTCATATAGGTTTGTTATACTTTTAGGTTCTGTCACAGAATTTCTTGAGTATTTTATGGGTAGTAATTATATGCAACTAATGAAAACAATTTTCTTCTAATAGATGTGAGTATTGCAACAAGGGTTTTAAGAAATCCAGCCATTTGAAACAACATGTACGATCACATACTGGTGAGAAACCGTATAAATGCCAACTCTGTGGCCGTGGCTTTGTTTCCTCAGGAGTTCTTAAGTCACATGAGAAGACCCATACAGGTAACAGAGTATACCAGCTCCATATTAGCCTTAGTCACATTTGGGTTTTATATATGTCCTGTATAAGTAAATTTAAATGGCATGCTACTTATTTGTTTCTGTTACTTCAAGGAGTTAAAGCATTCAGCTGTAGCATTTGCAATACCTCCTTCACAACTAATGGCAGCCTTACCAGGCACATGGCAACTCACATGAGCATGAAGCCTTACAAGTGCCCATTCTGTGATGAAAGCTTTCGAACAACTGTTCACTGCAAAAAACATATGAAAAAACATCAGGCAGTCTCCTCAGCTGTAGCAGCAGCTACAGAAACAGGAGGGGGAGGTAAATTATTTCATTTTTACTTTTACGGTCCTTACTACATAACAAGTACAGATGTTTCAGTGGATTATGTGAATTCTGTAACAGTAATGTTAAAAACTAGCCTTCCAGCACGGGTAATGTCTAATATCCAGAGCCACTGAAATTGCTCAGTTATCTAAATTGTTTAAAGAAATCAGTTTTCCAGGAGTCTGTCCAGTGTATTCCAGGTATTGTATGTTAAATTGTTATTTTAGTGTGTCACAAAAGCAGAATTTTTTTTTTTGTCCTCAATTACTTATACCTGTATTTAATTACTGTAACAATAAGAATGATAATGTACTTTTTTTAAAAGAAGTACAGACATGAGGAGTTAGACCTCTGAAAGAGATTTGAGCCCAGGCACATAATGTAGTGGCCACGTGTTTATTATTAAACTCTTCTATTTTTGTCATTTCAGCTGACAAATTAAACTGAATGGACATGTGCTGTTTTGTTTTAGATTTGATTTTTTTTTTTTTTAATAGTTGCATGTGAAGATGATGATGAAAACTCTGAAAGAACATCCAGAAAATCTCGTCCTGGTGTCATAACTTTTACAGAAGAAGAAACAGCAGAACTGGCAAAGATTAGGCCTCGAGAAACTGCCACTGTGTCAGAAAAAGTTCTTGTCCAGTCTGCTGCAGAGAAAGACAGAATTAGTGAGATCAAAGATAAGCAAGCAGAACTGGAAGCTGAGCCCAAATATGCCAACTGTTGTAGTTATTGTCCCAAGAGCTTTAAAAAACCCAGTGATTTAGTCAGGTAAGGAATGAAAAAGTTTGGTGTATTTTCAATTTTCTAAATTGTTCACCAGTAACTTAGCAGTAACAGTTTCATATAACTTTTTTATGCTTAAGCTTAAGTTTGACTTTTATCTAAATGCACTTTTTCAGAATGTGTCATACCTTTGTCAAAATATTACATATTCTGAATATGACTAAACCAGCCTTTTCATATTTCTTTTCCTGCAGTATTAAAATGATTATTATGAAGTTTTAGGATCAATTATTTTTTATTGCTTATAGGACTTGCATGTAAAAACATGTAAGAATCAGTCTGAAAAAAGGCAAATGCCTGAGCCATCATCTTCAGTAGTTCTGCTTAATGTAATGTTAATATAAGTATTCAATTCTAAAATTAGTGAGATACAAAATAAATTTTCTACAAACTGACATAAAAGTAGAAATTCACATTTACATGTATTCTGGAATTATTAGGCATGTTCGTATCCATACTGGAGAGAAGCCATATAAGTGTGAAGAATGTGGGAAAAGTTTCACTGTAAAATCTACTCTGGATTGTCATGTTAAGACGCACACAGGTCAGTAAGATTTTGGATATTGTTGTTTAGAAACTGATTACTTTTCTTGACCAGCTCTTTTAACTAAAGTTTTTGCAAGCAATGCTGCGTTTCACTGTGATCTGGGAAATGGCACTATGAATGGCATTGCTAGGTGGAATTCAGTACTTCTGTCGTCATCAAATGAATTGTCTTATGATATTGAATAAACCATATTATTACAGCCTTCTGTGTTGGAAGGGTTACAAAGCAGTCATAGTTTCAGCTTACGGAAGAGCTGTGTGTGTATCTATATAATATTTTAATATCAGATCTGCTGTAGCGCTTCTGTGGTGATTTTCCTGAACAAGAGGGTGGAGTTGGAGGAATTTAAAAATTTTTAAATGTTACTGTTCGTGCTGCTAAGTAAATTGAAAAATGAGAGTACAAAAATGAAAGCATCTGACTATTTGAATCATGCAAGTTGAATATAAACCAGATTTCCATAATATTTAAGTTTTTGCAGTAGTTTCTTTCTGTTCTTGAGTGAGGTCCAATTATAGTAGTAGTATTTTTCAAGCCCAATTTTATGTAAATTAAAAACAAACTCTTTAAATCTTTAATATTTGTTTTATTCTTACCATTGAGCTTCTGGAATAAATTTCAGTAAAACAATCCTGAACTGATTAGTTCCTAAAACTTTTGCTGTGGTACATTATAAGGTTTTTAAAAAAACGCAAAAAAAAGTTAGCTTTTAATGCTGTAATATGTAATTATTTTGCACATGGAAGCTCCCTCTCCAATTCAGCATTTTTGTGCTTTCTGCTGTTGTTTAGTAAGAAATTCTACTCTTGTGATTTACACCAGTTGTCTGTGTAAGTTGTCAGTTGTCTGTGTCTTTGTCTTAGACAGTAGTAGATGCTAAGGATAATGAAAAGAACAAAGCAGGGATTTGATCATGTTCCTCCAGGTTCAAGCAGTTTGCAAGCTGTGGGACTCTCAACTAGGAATTTTATATTTTTGTTCACTACCTTTAATGGAATATTTTATATTACTTCTACCCAGTCATTTTCTGAACCTAGAAAAACTAAGTAAAACTGAGTGGCTTCCAGTAGATCCAGCAGTAACAAATTCCTTGGTTCAAATTTACTTTTTAGTGTGCCATTTGATGAGTTTATTCCTAAGTTCGTTTGAGAAATAATGGGAACTTGTTTTTAGTTTTTCAGGCTTTTTACAATTTTGCAAATTTTTTAATAATATAAACCAGAGCTTTGTAAATTATTTTTTCAGTATCTTTAACAGATTTTTCCAACCTGTTGTAAAGCCTCTCTTCCACATTGTGTATTACAATTTGACTAGGTTGGGTCTTCACTCAAGTGCTTAAAGAACTGCCTTGCTGACTTCCAGCCTTGTGAAAGTTGTCCATATAATCCTACTTTTTATTTTCAGTCTTGTAACTATTTTTCTTTAGTTCATTAAAGGACTCTTTTTGTTTCATCCTGTAGCAGCAGTTTTTCTAAGATCCTTTCACATAAAACCTGTATAAAGCTCCAAAAAGTCTTGGCAGTGAAAATCTGGTCTCCTTGAAAGAGCTGTCATGCATTTGTGAAGTGTAATTTTCATTACAAAGCTACATTTGATCTTGTGGGGTTTTTGGGTTTGGGGTTTTTTTTTGGAATTTTTTCTCCATTTGAGCCCATATTGCTTTCAGAAGGCTGTTTTAATCTGTGGGCAACACCTACGGCTAATTATCTCCATTACAAATTTTACTTGTTTTCTACTTGTAATCCATTAATTCTAGTCAGTATTGAGGTAAAGGTTGAACCATAAGTATATTGCTGCTGCAATTAAAAAGGAAAAGCTAAGGAGAAGCCAAATGCTGAAGAAGTCAAGATAAAAATTTAATTCGGCAGTTTCCTGAGCTGTGTACTTGAAACAACTTGATTAGTCAGGAAGCTGAGGTGGTGAGGAGGGCAGGTGACATCTTTCTGCATGAAAGTTTTAACAGCATATTGATTTTTAGAAATGGGAAGAAATTAGGATGCTCTTAATTGAGATCCTTAATTTGAAAAGCAGTCTAAATTATTAAGGAAAAGGCAAGTTACTTCAGATTTCTTCTTTTCAAATTAGTTCGGAGTCTGTATTTTTTTATACTGTTGGTACAATGCTGTTGATTTGTAGAGATTTTATCACTTACCTTTCTGGTTTTGAAACTTTTCCAGGCCAGAAGCTCTTCAGTTGTCATGTATGCAGTAATTCTTTTTCTACAAAAGGGAGTCTAAAAGTACACATGCGTCTGCATACAGGAGCAAAGCCCTTTAAATGTCCACACTGTGATTTACGGTTTCGTACTTCAGGGCGCAGAAAAACCCACATACAGTGCCATTATAAACCAGAGGCAAAGAAAGCTAGGAAGCCTGTTGCACGTACTTCAGCTGAGGGACTACAACCAGTCAATCTTCTTAATTCATCCTCAACAGACCCTAACGTTTTCATCATGAATAACTCCGTTTTGACCAATCAGTTTGATCAAAATTTACTTCAACAAGGACTTGTGGGCCAGGCTATCTTGCCTGCTTCAGTGTCAGGTAAAAATAGATGACTTTTTGGTGGTGGTGTTGAGATCAAGTACTGAGCATTGCTTTTAATTAGAGTTCAGAAAACTATGCCAAACGCTTGTCAAAGAGGTAAGATTTGTACTGAATTCATGATTTGATGCATGATGGTGACAAACAGAAATGCGTTCATTTAAGAGAGAAGGAAAAATGCGTGCAGTTCACTTGAAAAGATCTCTTCAGTTCTGCAGTGGTGTTACACTGTGGAAAGGAAGAAAATAGAGACAGTAAGTAGCTGGAGTACTGATACTGCGTTACTGTGGAATTCAGCTACTCTGGAGTGGTTCTTGTTTTGTAAGTGCTTAAATAATAGCAATTCTTAAGTTATTTAGAATTTATGAAGCTTTAAAATAGGCAGTCATCTACTTAGAGTATTTTCCTTGGCATAAATAAATGTGTGTATAGCTTTTATATTGATTTAACTTGTAAAAATAAACAAGCTAAAAGAGGCAGTCAGTAATGATATAGAAAAATGTTGTAATATAACTGTTTTCTTTGGTAGCTGGAGGTGACTTAACTGTGTCCTTGACAGATGGTAGCTTGGCCACTCTTGAAGGAATACAGTTACAACTTGCTGCTAATCTGGTTGGACAAAATGTACAAATTTCTGGAATAGATGCCACCAGTATTAACAACATAACATTACAGGTAGGTTGCTCACATTTTCTTGTTTTTAATTGTATAGAATCACTTTGAGGGTCAAAGGAAGTTTTAAGGAGCATACGTAATTCTGGAAGATTCCCTTTGGGGCATGCAGGAATACCATGCCATATCAGTTGTACCATGTTAGAAGACCTAAGGAATAGCTGCACAAGTGTGGGGTTTTTTTCTGATTGTTTTTTTTTCTTTTTCACGTTTTCAGGTTCTTTTTTTTTTTTTTTTTTTTTTTTTTCATTCCCCTCTGGGCTTTTGGCAGTTTGCTTTAAAAATCTCTTGTTTTTTTCTTCTAATTGCATTTTGTCTTTTCACTTCAAAAGCAGTTCAGGGTCTCCACCAAGCCCCTAGAAAAAGCCTCCCCTGGAAACAATCAGACTCAAATTATTGCACACAATGTTCTTTTCCTTAGCATCAGACACCTGCTTTATTTGGCAAGCTTTTATAAGCTTTTAATATTTGGATTTACAATTGAAATTCCTATTGAGCTTGTAAAATGAATGACAGAAAAAGATGAGGTAATTACACCTAAAATCTTATATTTGAAATGATATGAAAGAATGATTTTCATTAACTTTGTTGTGCTCCATGGCTTTTCACTTCCAAAGACTTGAAGACAGTGATAAGCATTACGTGCAGAAATAAGGAAGTACAGAGTGCCAGCAGGGTGGGTACCTGGTGCCAAGCATGCTCACATGTAACTGGGATTATGATTTTCCAAACATTTTGCTGAGGGAAGGAAGGGAAGAATCTAGATGAAGCTGACTAGGCTGCTTGCATAGTGACTTTGGAGAGTGGCTATATATGGAGTCTTGAAAAATAATTTATGTTTAAAATAGTTATAGAAAAAGTCTGAATATTACACATACTCCATATGCAATAAGTATGAGTTCTGGATTTATGTTAAGGATATTCACTTAACCTGTAGTATCTCTTAACTTCAGATTGATCAGATTGAAAACTTGCTTTCCAGATCGATCCAAGTATTCTACAGCAGACGTTACAGCAGAGTAATTTACTTGCTCAACAGCTAACTGGAGATCCCAATATGGCTCCACAGAATTCCTCCCTCCAAGCAACAGAGAATGCAGTGCCAGCTAATGTGGTTATTCAGCCTTTATCAGGCCTGTCTTTGCAGCCCACAGTAACATCATCTGCTAACATGACAATAGGATCCCTATCTGAGCAAGAGTCTGTGCTGACAACCAGTGCTAGTGGTAAGCAGTGTCACTAATTCTATTGGGCTTTGGATTTCTTAGTTTTACTTATGGTATTACCCACAGTGAGAAATTCAACACAATCTTTTTTCTGAAGATCTTAAATTGTCTTCATATCCAGTTTGTTCCTTTGCAGGTTATCCTTTAGAGAGTACAAGTTCCTAGCATCTTTCATTGGCTTCTTTTGTGTTTCAATGTATTTTAGAAAATAATGCATGAATTGCTTTAAAAAATTGTGTTTACTGTTATGAAAGAATTTTTATGGGGTTTTTTTTTGTTTGTTTGTTGTTTTTTTTTTTTTTGTTCTACCCACTTACATTTAGGTACACAAGACATTTCTCAAGTCATGACTTCCCAGGGTATGGTATCATCTTCAAATGGACAACATGAGATAATGTTGACCATAAATAATTCCAGTTTGAGTCAAGTTCTAGCTCATGCTTCAGGTTCGACTACTACAAGCTCATCAGGAAGTCCTCAAGAAATCACTCTTACAATATCTGGTTGGTATTTTAAAGTATCTTTAATGGTACCAGATCTGTATTTTATAAGGTAGCTATACAGTAGCATTTGAGGGTATTTTCACAGTCCACAGCTCTCCCATGGTGTGGGGTTTTTTTTAATACCCATCAGCTTTAAAAGGTACTCCTTACATTTGTTTTTGAAAACTAAATATATTTGCTTTGAGGATACATTGGATTGGTTCCCTATTTATTCATGGCCTAGAGCCAACAGATACTTATCTTAATGGCAAAGCCCATATAACCAGTTCTTACCTCACTGCTGTGCTTGTCTGGGGTAGAGCAGCTCCTGGGTGGTACTAAGACACGAACAAGCAGGCAAGCACTGTGGATGAGTTTAATCAGTTTTCTTTAAATGCTGTGGAACTATGTTCTAACTGATGTTCTGATCTTTCTTTTAAGTGTATTTCAGACTTTATAATATGTAGCTAATATTTCAGGTGTCTCTGAATTAATTCTGACTTTCTTACTGCCTCCAAGACACTGAGCCTCTATGTACTATAAATATCTATTTCTCCCAAAGACAGTTTTTATTTTGTATCATAACACTTCTTTAATAGATCCGTTATAATATTTAATGGTTTTGTCTGTGGTTTACTTTTTAAAATTTCTTTTCCTTTTTTTCTTCTCTTTTCTCTTTTTCTGTTTTCTGTAATGCATTTAGTGGTATTGAGTGTAATGACAATAATGGCACTGTTAAGGTGTCAGTGTCTCCCACTTAGGTTTTTGTGCTCGCTAATAATGTTCACTATTCTAAAAAAAATGGAGTATAGGTTTCAGTTTCTGTATGTTCTATGCTTGTTGACTGTCCCACAAAATTAGCACCATATGTAAAGCGATGTTTTTACAAAAGAGGACATATGTTCAATGCAATTAATTATCCATATATTAGATAAAAAAACCCTCCTGTATTTTAGCCATTAGCTTTTAGTTTGCTCGAGTTTTATGGTTTCATGATGTTGGTGTCTTGAAACTAGATAAGTAAGATCAGTATTTGTCTAAATATTAATAATTTCAGGTATTTCTCTACATGCTAGTATCTAGATATGCGCAATCACATCTGTATTAAAAATTTGAACCTTTGCATAAAAATAAGCGTATTTTGTACTTTTATTATTTTATGATCACTTGTTTTATAGTTCTGAGTACAGTAGCAGAATAACAGAGACATTTCCAGTTACAACAGGACTAATTTGTATTCAGGCCAAGATCTTATTCAGCATAATTCTGGAAGCAGTGATCTGAATAGTGGTTTAAGGCTGACAGCACCAACCATCAACAGCCAGACAACAGGTGCTACATTAACTATAAGCAACGACCAGCTTCTTTCTCAGGGCACTTCGCTAAATACTCCAGGTATGCATGCAGTGATTTTCTAATTAAAAATAATAATAATTAAAAAAGAAAATACTAGACCAGGTAAATAAATGGTATAATCTTGCATATTGCAGTTCAGGAACTGCATGTCTTTGTGTGTTTTCTTACTAGTTTTAACTTGTTATGCCAATTTAAATGAACTTTACTCCACATAAGAAGAAAATGAAAATAAGAAAGTCTATCTAAAAATCGGTACTTTGGGGCAGTTACAGAAATATTAAAGGACTATTTCTGTAAACAGGAGGATGAAAAAAATCATACATTTGTTGCAGACAAATATAAAATATCCATTCTATCAAATTTCCTCTGGTAATCAAATTTTAAGATTTTAAATATGTATATGAATTTTTACCTGTATCTGCTTAATATACACAAACACATATGTATGTATACAGTTGTTCATACTTTCAGCCAGTGCAGCAGATTGCATTGGTTGCACTGATCGTTTGCAACAGGTTGCGCTAATACAGTCTTACTGCTGATGTGGAAATACATTTTACCTGTCTTCCTTTTCCTTAGTCTGTCTCCTTTCATAGCTTGCTTTAGTGCTCATATACATCTATAAAACAAATCTGCTTTAATGTCATACTTGGGGAAGCCCACCCCAGAGTATCCTGTAAGATTTGAAGGTTAAAGCATGCTCTTGTGTAATGAATTAGTAAGACAGTGGTATTGTGCCTCTGTATTATTTTCTTATCAGGCTTATTTTAGACTTGAGAGCCATGAGGCCTCTAGTCATGTATTGGAGAATCTGTAATAAGCTATTATACACTTGTTATAATCAAACTCTTACAAAATACCTATTGATAATAAACTGGCCTTTTTTGCTCTTACGGGTTATCAACCATGTTGCAAAGATAGGGTGTGACTGTTGGGTTACAGAGTTACCAGATTTTGGGTTTACTGCCACCAGTAGAAGTGTGTTTTGTTGAGAATTCTTCAAGTGGTCAGACTACGGAAATGTGTAACCTCAAAACTTCTTTGGGTGTCTTTTCAGCAATGAGTCATTTTCCATGTGCCATGTTACAAAGTTATTGTTTTGCAGTATGATGTCCATCAAGCTGCATTTAGATGTAATTTTTCTGATTTTATCATCTGACAATTTTTCACACGATTAGCTCCTTTACTGATTTATTTGCTTCTACAAGAGAAAAGCCTAGTAAATGAGAAATAGAAATTAACTTCAATTAAAGAAAGTTAGCAGCTAAAAGTTTAGGTGTGTAACAGATCTGGTTTTTTTCTCATTTTACTACTTTGCATATATTCCAGAGCTTAATACAACAGGTGGAACAAACCTTCCTTCAACAACACCCATATCTCAGTCTACAGTTTCTACTCAGAATTTAGTAATGTCTTCATCTGGAGTTGGAGGAGATGGTAGCGTTACCTTAACTCTTGCTGACACTCAGGGAATGTTGTCAGGTGGTCTTGATGCAGTTACACTTAATATCACTTCACAGGTAAGAAAAGTTTTTCTGAACTGACAGATAAACTAGTGTCACTGGCTTGCAGGGCAAGAATCAGAGATTTTGCTTAGAAAATAATTTTGTCCTGTAAATACGTAGTATTTGATAATTCAGTTGACTTTCCTTCTTTCTGCCAACAGTGTGTGCACACTGGCATATAGAAGCATAAACTATTTAAACAGAAATACAGGTAAATTTTGCAGGTTTCTTTTTTTGCAATAACCAGATAGGTTCTACTGTTTCAAATGTTTTTTGAGATCAGTTCTAGTGATAAACTAAACTGTTGTACTTCATCATTGCTATTCAGAAATGCAGCTAAATATTCCTCATCTTTTTGTTGTTTAATATGGTAAATTTTTGTTTTCCTTCTTGTGAACATGATAGTTGAAGAGCAGATGCAACAGTTCCTTTCACAACAAATAACAGGACAGAATCTGAATTAAATCGACTGTCTTTAAAAATAGGTAGTGTTATAAGAAGTTTTATAAGAATAGTGTTGTATGGACTGTCATCTCCCCAGTAGCTTTAGCGTTAAGTGTTATTTTTGTCATAATTAAAGATTTTTTGGTGTCGTCAAGAGCCAGAGACATGTTGGTAAATAGAATGTATAGAATGGGGATGAGAGAAACCCAAACAGATCCGAACAATAAATAATATTTAAAGACTAGAAAGTGAAAATTTAGGGTCGTTGTGTGGTTGGCATTTTGGTGTAGATTTTACATCTGAAAACTTGGGCTGTTTCTTCTACTTTCTTGGCTTAACTAGATTTAGATAGATTTTTACTCACTTTTTGACCTGAATTAAAATGTGCAAATGTATGTAAATGAAAGACTATTTGTCAGGCATATGGTGTGATTAAACCTTGAGAAGCAGTCAGTGAGGATGGTTATATGCTTCCTTCTGCAGTTTCGCTCTGGGGAAGGAAAGAAAAGACATCTTAAATAGTTCTTATGATGCATTTGTGATTTCTGGCATCACAAAGTAACAAAGCAACATGTGGTTTCATTTCAGACTTTGTAATAATTTAAGTGAATACATTTGGCGGTGCTGATGCTTTTTAATCAGACGCTATGTTAAGGCATGCATAAATAAAAATGAAACCTTGTTTTGGGCACTATGCAAATACAGTCTATGTTGCAGGAATTGGTGGTACATAAAGGTACTGTGTTTCCTAGAGAAATTGAAGAGTCTTCAACTGTAATGCAGAAATAGAAGTAGTAGTATGGTATTAGTATGTCTAAAGTAGTAATTTTCTATCTTACTTTCATGTGGTTTGGAAGTAGATATAATTAAGAGATTTTTAAAAAGGAAAATATTGTGGGAAGATCACTCAGGAAAGCAGAATAGAAGAGGGTGTCAGCTGAAGAGACAAAGACAAGGGAATGCTGAAACATTTATGCAAGTTTATGCAAGGCTGAATTTCTGCTCTTACAGACTTGCAGTAGTTGTTGCCCTCTAAATTGTTAAGACTTAAAATGGAAGGAGAAAAGGAGAGAAAGCAGCAGCATTTATTCAGATAGGGTTCTGGAATGGTCTTGTTCAAAAAAATAAGGTACTTTTGAGGTATAAAAATAATTTACATGACTACAGTTAGCTGTTTAAGCATAGTTACTCTACTTTTTTTTTCCTGCCCTCTCTGACAGGGTCAGCAATTCCCTGCTATACTCACAGATTCCAGTCTCGCTAGCCAAAGTGGGTCAGGCTCACAGCAAGTCATACTGGTGAGCCATACATCCCATTCAGCATCTGCAAACTCTGATGAAATAACGTATCAGGTAGATAAAATATATTTCTGTACATTTTGTGGGTGAAGGACATTATTTAATCTAACTACTGGAATGATTCCTCTTTATTCTGAAGCAGGAAGGTTGATGTCATTCCCCAGGAGTATTAGGAAGAGGTTCATTGTGACTTCCTAGTCACCCAGGTTCTAAGTTTTGAGTTGAAAACACATTTTCACATACCATAAAGAAATGCAATTAATAGTGTGTTTCTTCTTACAAATTACATGACCATGCTCTCAACATAGACTGCTCAGAAATTTCCAGGTAAGTTTGTAATTGGATGACAAAAAATTGACAAAGTTGAGAGCCATGGGAAAAATAGCACCTATTGCTACACCTTTCCATTCTATTTTTTTGTAACCAATTTGTTTTAATAGTGGTGCAGTGTAAAGTCTTTTCAGCTTCTTATGTATTTGAATTTCAATGGAAACTTTGACATATGTAATATGGTATCGATATTAGAAAAAGTAGTTCAGACTTCTCTTGAAGGCAAAATGAATGTTTTCAACCAACCTGGTAATGCAAGCTCTAAAATCTGAAAAATGAGAGAGGCACATGGTGAACCATGACCAAGTGAAGAAGTAGTGGACTGGACTGGCAAGCAGAGGGCAAAATGTGGGCAAGTTGTGCTGATGTGGGCACTAGAAACCTCAAAAATGATAAGGACTGAAGGAAGGTGGCCTGCTTCAGGTGTATGTGTGTAAATACAGCTGCTGAGACAAGAACATAATAGAAGAAACACTCTTGGAAACAGTGACAACAGTGTGTGTCTCTGAAATGCTTATATGCTGCTGCGTGCAGCATGGGGAACAGACTGGTGGAATTAGATGTCTGCATGCAGCTGCCGGGCTGTAATCTGACTGGAATCAGAGAGAGAAGGTGCTACAGCTCATACAACTGAAGTGCTGCCATGGCTAGATTCGAGATCTTTAGGAAAGACAGAGTGGCAACATGGCAGCGGGAATGCCAGGAATTCTGCCTGGATGGTGAATCAACTGAGACCTTATGGATAAGGATTGGCAAGCAGACCAACGTGGGTGACATTGCTTTAAACACTAACTGCTACAGATGCCTGATCAGGAGGAAGTAAAAGATAAGGCTTTCATCTTGGTCTTGGGCAACCTGCCCTAGCTGACTGTTTTTGAGTGGAGGAGTTGAACTAGATGATCTCAGGAGGTCCTTCTAACCTAAACAGATCTGAGATTTGCATTCCTTGGTCCAAATGGGTTACTTCAACCTGCCTGAGATCTGCTGGAAGGGCAACAAGCAAGGCACAAGGAATGTAGACTTCTGAACTGTGTATAGATGATAACTTCCTGATACAGACGACTGAGAAGCCAAGAAGTAGAAGTAATATTCTGCACTTGATAATTGCAAGCAAGGAAGAACTGATTGGAAATGTGAATGTCAGGGATATCCTTTGACTCTGGAGTTCAGGATCCTGGGGGAAGGAAATAAGGCAAATAGCAGGATGACAGCCCTGGGCATCAGGAGAGCAGACTGCAGTGTGTTCAGGGATCTGCTAGTGTGGGTTGACCTTAGCTGGACACCAGATGGTCACCCAAGGTGCTCTATCACTCTCCCCTCCTCAGCTAGACAGGGGAGAGAAAATATAACATTGTTCCTGGGTTGCGGTAAGAACAGGGGAAGAGGGCAGGGAAGGGGGCCATGGGAAGGCGATAGAGCAAATAATCCTGGAAAGCATTTCCAAACATGAGGGACAAGAAGGTGATTAGGAGTAGTCAGCGGAGATTTCTGGAGGGAAATTGGGTTTAACTGACCTGAGAGCCTTCCAAGATGAGATGACTGGCTTGGTGGAGAAGGAGAGCAGTTGATGTGGTTTGTCTTGACTTTAGTAAGGCTTTTGATGTTGTTTCCCATAACCTTCTTGTAGGCAAGCTGGGATTCTTTTGTATCTATAAAATTCAAGGAATTTTGTGTTATTTTATTTGAAGAAAGTGAAATTTTTCCAAATGCTCCTCACTGATAAGACAAAAATACAGCACAACCTCATACAAGTTATATCAGCTCTTTGTTGTGTTTCAGTACTTCTGGAGCTTTAGGTTGGTAACTCAGAACTTTAAGTCTCTACTGAAGAAAGTAAATGAATAGAAAATACTCTTCTTTGTAAAATCAGAGATACTTTTTTTTTTTTTCCTGAAATAATTCTGGTTTTGGCTTTTGTTTGGTTGAGAGATGTGAGAATTATGTGAGATGATCTGGAATATGAAACAGAATTTAAGGAAATGATTGATACAAGCACATTATACTTATGATGCGTAAATTAATTTGACTGTAGTTGGCATAATCTTTGTTTTCTTAATATACATATATATGTCATTTTTAAGAGCAATGAAATGCAAGTTCATATTTCCGTACACTTTAAATTTGTGTTGCTAAGTTGCTGGAAGTACTTTACAAAAACAGGTCTTGTTGAGATAGATTTTGAAAAATAAACCACTGTTGTGGATATGCCTATGAAATTATTTGATAGTGTGTTTGTAAATTGTTATAGGTGACAGAGGTTTCTCCTAATGTGACTAAAAGCAGCCAAACGGAAAAAGAAGGTCGTGTGCACCAGTGTTTTGAGTGTAGTCAAACTTTTTCTTCAGCCACCATGTTGATGCAGCATAGTAAAGAGGTTCATGGCAAGGAAAGGATACATGTTTGCCATGTCTGCAATAAAGCCTTTAAGCGGGCAACACATCTCAAGGTATTTGGCAATAACAGTTAATTGTTCTGTTAAATCCTTTGTTTTGGACTTTTTGTGGTATTAATGAAAGATACCTATTACCCCTTTACCTTTCCTTTTACAGTGTAAGAGGTGTGCATCTGAGAGAGGAAGACTAAGTAGTGATGTGTACACAGAATGAGAACTCTCTCTTGGAGTGTGGAGAGGATTTGAATGTGTATATTGATTACAGAATGAAAAATGTGAATGCCTGTTGTGGAAGTAATAGTGCCAGAAAAATTTCCACTTACTTTATTTGCTTATGTATCTCATCAGTGCTAATCCTGATTTCCAGATAAGCTGTTGGAATCACAGGAAGCTATACACTTTGCACTTTATCGTTTGATTTTTAGATGCTCTCTTGGATGTCTGCAGAGGGAGCATTTGTTTTAAAATATCCTTATATTATTGCTGTTGTCTACTGATATTTTTTATTTAGCTTTTCTTTAGATTATGAATAACCTGATACTTCCAAGTCTTTAAAAAAATTAGTGGTGTCTTTAAATTTTTAATTAGGTTATGGAATGCTCCTGTTAGGAATATTCAGCTCTACTAGACAAGTGCTATGTCCAGGCCAGTGTCCTATCTCTGAGAGATTCTAAAAGGCAGTGATTTGAAGAAGTGCTTTACGAAAAGAGGAAACATATAACTTCCCCAAATTTTGCCAGCTTCCCAGAATTTATAGCAGGAAATTTCTGGAGACAGAGGTAATGTCTTAGTATTAAGTAGCTCTTAGGAGAGCTTTTCAATTGATTTCCTTTCACTTTAGTATCATATTTTAAGGAAATATATTCTGCTTGTGAAATTCACCCCCTTGGAGTGATTATGTGTGTCAATCAGGCTGTTGGGCCTCATAAAATGTGGTGCTGTGAAACTGTTAGCCTGTGGTTTAGGCTAATTTTCCAGGAAAAAAAACCGAAACAACAGTAACAAAGAAACAAAAAACAAACAAACAAACAAACGCCTTAAAAATAAATAAAAAATCCAGTGTTGATACTTGTTTTCCTTAAGTAATGAAAACAAAACCAAAATATCCAAAATATCAATCTCTCGTCCATTTGTTCCCTTAGAACTTGCTGGTGTTATATTTTTTTCATATTTAAACCTTTATTTCTATTACGTACTGGTCCCAGGTTAAAAATGCGACAAGGTAAATTCCTACTCTGGTATTGCCCTTGGATTATTATTATTGCTTTCTCATGTAGGCAGTGATGAAGCTGCAATAAGAAGTCCATGGGCAATCAAGAGACCTTGGGACAACTGGTCCAAGGGTTAATTAATAGGGAGAGTTTTGACTCTCCAGAGCTTGATAGTGGTAATGAAAGGGTAAAGTGTTTATTAAGAATCAGAGGTAAGGCCAACAATGCAGATTCTGTTACAGACCACCCAACCAGGATGAAGGGGCAGACAAAATACACTGTAAGAGGCTGAAAGGAGTCTTATAGTCGCTAGCCCTTGTTCTTGGGCTTCAACTTACCAGATGTCTGCTGGAATACAATATAGCAGAGGGAAAACAGTCTAAGGAGGTTCCTGGACTGGGTGAAAGATAACTTCCTGACATGACTGATGAGTGAGCCAGCTAGGGAAGGTGCCTGTTGGACCTGTTCTTTGCAAACAGAGAAGGACTTGTGGGTGATGTGATTGTTTGAGGCTGTCTTGGGCGTAGCGAGCGTGAAATGATTGAGGTTTTGATTCTTGGAAACAGAGAGCTTTGGCTAGAACTCAGGAAAAAAGAAAAAAGAGCATATGACCTTCAGAAGAAGGGGCAGACAACTCAGGAGGACTACAGGGCTGTTGTGAAGACAGGACTGGGGAACAAAATGATGCCTTTGACACAGTTCCCCACAGCATTCCTCTGGAGAAACTGGCTGCTTATGGGTTGGACAGGGGTACTGTTCACTGGGTAAAAAACTGGCTAGATGGTTATGTCCAAAAAGTTGTGGTGAATGGAATTAAATCCAGTTGGTGGCCAGTCACAAGTGGTGTTCCCCAAGGCTTGGTATTGAGGCCAGTTCTATTTAGTATCTTTATCAACGATCTGAGTGAGAGGATCAAGTGCACCCTCAGCAAGTTTGCAGATGACACCAAGCTGGATGGGAGCTTGCTTATAGGAAGTCTCTAAGAGGGCTCTGGACAGGCTGAATCCATGGGCTGAGGCCAATTGTATGAGGTTCAGCGAGGCTCAGTGCTGGGTTCTGCAGTTGGGCCACAGCAACCCCATGCAGTGCTACAGGCTTGGGGAAGATTGGCTGGAAACCTGCCTACAGAAAAGAACCTGACGGTTGACAGCAGCTGAACATGAGCAGCAGTGTGCCCAGGTGGCCAAGAAGGCCAGCAGCATCCTGACCTCTATTAGAAATAGTGTGGCCAGCAGGACTAGGGTAGTGATCACTCCACTGTACTCAGCACTGGTGAGGCCACACCTTGAATCCTGTATTCAGTTCGGGGCCCCTTGCTACAAGAAGGACATTGAGGTGCTAGAGCAGGTCCAGAGAAGGGCAGCGACACTGGTGAAGGGTCTAGGGCACAAGTCTTATGAGGAGCAGCTGGAGAAACTGGGGTTGTTTACCTGGAGAGAAGGAGGCTAAGGGAAGACCTTATGGCTCTCCAGAGCTACCTGAAAAGAGGTTGTAGTGAGGTGGGTGTTGGTCTCTTCTCCTAGGTAACAAGCCTAGGTAACAAGAGGGAATGGCCTCAAGTAGCACCAGAGGAGGTTTAGATTGGCTATTAGGAGAAATTCTTTATGGAAAGGGTTGTGAACAAAGTAATTCAAGAGCTCTGGGTTGGTTGGTTTGGGGTTTTTTTGCTTCAGATAAGTAGTGGAGGGACTAATGTATGCAAAACAAGCAATGCATAGTTATTGACAGAGATTTTCAGAAATGGAAAGATACACATCAGCATTGCAAAAAGTAGACACGCAAAAGCCAACTCTTAAATAAAAAAGAAACAGGGTTCCATCTTCTTCCAGCTTTTTAAAATGGTCTGAAATGTATTTTTTTCTATGCTGGCTTAGGAACATATGCAAACCCATCAGGCTGGACCTTCACTGAGTTCCCAGAAGCCAAGAGTGTTTAAGTGTGATACTTGTGAAAAAGCTTTTGCTAAACCAAGTCAGCTGGAGAGACATAGTCGCATTCACACAGGTAATGCCAAAAATTATTTTTATATCACAAGATTTTCTCATGAACATATGGGTGTTATGTTTGGAGTCCTTGCTCTGGATTTCAGGTAACTGCGTTCGGATACCAATATTTAGATTAAGCTTAAAAAAAAAAGTGAATTTCTAACCCAAAGAGTTTAGAAACTAAAATAAGGAACAGCAGACTTGAAATCTCAGAAACTGATGTTTTGTACAGAGCCAGAACTTTATGCTTCACTAAGCTGCTTCTTATTCTGGGACTAGCAGTACTGCAGTGGTGATGTGAATGCATAAGCTTGTATCTAAAAGTTTGTCAGTCCGTGAAACAGATTAATAAAAGCGTATTTCAATGTATTATTTAAAGTGGTATAAAGACTCTGGATATGACCATCTTCAGGCATAGTAAAATGTGCAAATGAGTGGGTGTGCTCAGTGATGTTAAATAAGCGACAGTCTCGACTACCGATGCTGACTGCTGTAGGCAGTGCTTCATTGTCATTGAACTACTTAGTTCATCTGTTTCTAATGACAGTGCTTTTAATTTGTTGTGTTCTTTTCTGCTTGATTATTTTCAACTGTTACTCTATAAAAAGACTAGACAGACTCTTAGGGGGCACACATTTTCTGTGATAGAGGTGCTTTTCAGGTTGCCTCTTCTGCCCTGCTACAAGCTGAAAGCTGTGCATAGGACGGCCCAACTGCCTTCGCCTTCTGTATCTTAAGGACAGATGCCCACAAACTATTACAATCCTTGCTAAATCCATTTTTATATTACTGTTGCCTGGTGTTGTTGAAACAGCAAGTCAATCCACATGATAGTTATTCTTTCAGAAGAGAATGTTCCATAAAAGTCTCTTAAGACCAAAAGAGTGAAAATGTGCTGCACAGATGTTTTTAGAGGGGTACTCTTACATAAATTATGATTGGAAAGGCTAATGTAAACCTAAGCTGATATGCTTTCCTAAAGATATGATCCTTGTCTAGGAGAAAGGGTTTGTGATTTCTTTCTTGATTAAACATTTTGAATGACTTCTAATGGGCAGTACCTACTGAATCAGTGGCCAGAAGGAAAACACATTACTAACACATTATTTTTCTGAATAGCTCTAAATATCTTGTATATTTGGATTTATCAGTGAAGAGCAGCTTGGAGAAGTATTGCCAAAATTACATGGAAGTAGATGCTTCCAGTAGTACCCAAAAGACACATGGTAATCCATTATACAACACCAGAAAGGCTGTTCATCTTAACAGGAAAACCTGGAGTCAGAAGTATCTGAGGAAACTTAGATTTCACTTCAGACTTGTGAAATCACTGTTAGCAAAAATAGAACACTTTTGTGCTTCTAAGGACCTTTGTCTGAGAAGTTGATTTAGCATGGAAACTACAATGTATTTATAAGTTCTGAAAGTGCTTTTAGAAGTCGTTAATGACATGCAGCAATGTGTCTTCTGTTGATGTCAGAGGTTGTGATGCTGAGTGTTGAAGCAAAGATCTGGTTTTGCAAAGTAGGTCTTTTAAATATTTTTATGATTAATATGTTCTTGAATTTCTATTTAAAAACAGTATGCTGACAGGTTTGGAGTAATATGCCTGCTGTGGTAAGATGTGGGAATCACATTGGCATAGGAGGTCCCATGTAGAAATACCAGAACTTTAACACATTTGACTTTCTAGTTTCTTACAGGCATCAGCTTTGTTAATTCTAGAATATGGCTTTATCTACGTTATTCTAAATGATGTAAAAAGGCGATGATTCCATTGAGTACAGAAAAGTCAAACTGGTAAACTGATTTTTTTGTACATCTGTTAAATAATTGACTTAGATAATAAATTGGATGGGAAAGGTAACACTATCAGTGGTTTAGGACTTACGTAAATATTCTGACACTTAGTTTGTGTTGTCTTGCTGACAATATGAAGCCATAATACTTTGAAAAAGTATCAGGGAAAAAGATCATGTCTACTTAACTTCTAGGTCATCTTGATAGTTTTTACTGAATTCTGAACTGTATTTTTATGTTAAAATGAGAAATTATTAAAGAAGTTTTTCTTTTTTACCAGGGGAACGGCCATTTCAGTGTACACTATGTGAAAAGGCTTTTAACCAGAAGAGTGCTCTTCAGGTCCACATGAAAAAACACACAGGAGAGAGGCCTTATAAATGTGATTACTGTGCAATGGGATTTACACAGAAAAGCAATATGAAACTACATATGAAACGGGCTCATGGTTACACTGGTATGTAGCATAATAATAGTAATGGTGAGTGCAGAAAGCCATGTGCTTTCCTAGGAAAACACAAAACACTTCCTGTAAGTTACTGAGGAACTGGGCATTAATAGCAAAAGACCAGAACTGATAAGCTAATAGTGGGACATGCAACCCAAAAGCAGGTTGAAATAGAGATTGGTTACTGCTTATGGTTTGTTGTATTATATGTGGAGTTCTGTAGTACAAAAATACAAAGTTCAGGCACTATTATAGAAAAACAGCCAATTATATTAGGGTTTTTTAAATTATTTTTCAGAGAACCTCTAATGAATTTACAGAATCTGATGTAGTTGTGTCGCACCTTTCACAGCAGGGTTCCTTTATTCCCAAGTGCTGTATCTGTAATCCTCCTATACTATACATCGAATCAAACTGTCTTATCTTTTCATCTTGTACTTTGATAGGTCCTGTACAAGAGCCTGCTAGTCATCCAGAACAAGAAGGAGAAGATATTAGTCGTACTCTGAATTTAGAAGAAGTGGTACCAGAATCTTCAAATGAATGGCAGAGTATAGGCAACGTTTTTCGATGACACCTTAAAATTTGAAAGTTAAAAATGTTTCTGGGACTCAAATTTCTCTGAACAAATTTTCAGATAAGTAAAAGGTGGATTTTACAGTTAAAGCTTCAAACATTGAAAATGTTAACAATAGAATAATATATTAGTTTTTTGTAATTATTTACAAAAAAATACCTTAAAGAATCATTCTTTTTTTTAAGCTTGTAGATGAATACCGGGAAAACATAATTTAATCTGTGCTAAGTTGTCTGTGAATCAGTGAACTCAGGTAATACTGTATACAGTTTCATCTTCTAATTCACAGCCAGTATATCTGTTTGAAAAATAAACTGGAACTTTATATCAGAATAGAATTATTCCCTTTTTTAAAGGAGGTGAAGAACAACTTTGTGGGAAAACCATGAAACTGTTGGTCAGCTTTCTTATTTTTTATGTGCTTGAAGAAATAATTGAGGTTGGAGACAAAGTGTTACAGAGTAAATGCATGCAGTATAAGATAGGGTGGTTTGTGTTTTGGGATTTATTTTTTTTTTAAGGCACAAGAAAATGCTGTACTTTTGGTTTAAGCTATTTAATTTTTTTTAGAACGTTTTGAGAATTTATTGAAGAAAATATGATGCCATGAAATTACGGCTTTTCTTGAGTTAAACTCTTGAGAAGGGAGCATGTTCATTTCCATTCCAACCGCAAAGGCAGTTAGTTGTTAATATTTGCGTGAAAAGTCTGAGGCTTAAAACTCGGCAATACTTAAAATTTAAAGAGAATCCAAACTAGAAGATGTTCCAGTGAAAGCCTCTTCTTTTTTTTGTTTGCTGTAATGGATCAGCAGGTACATATCTCAGTATCTGTGGAAAACACAGCCATATACTAAATTGGAGAAGTAAGCATACAGTTTAGTGTTAGCAGTGAGAAAGTTAGATGCACACTAGGTCACCTATGTTATACAATATTCCCCTGTGCCGTAAACAGTTACCATTTCAAATCTGTAAATTCCTCATTATTTTCTTTGTGAAATTTAGAAATATATTACTTTGTTGTTATTGAAGTCATTGCTTCAGCGAACCTACCTAGCTGAATTAAGTTGTGCTTTGAAAGGTGCCACTTGTTAAGTATATTCATAACAAAGAAACACTGGAGTAAAAACATAGTCATCTTTTAGACATTCCAAAGACAGAAGCTTTTTTCTTATTTTTAACTTGTTCTTTTGAATTTTATTTATATGTTACATATATATAGATATATATATGTTTGCTTGTATATGTATATATATATTTAAAGTTATATGAGCCTCTGTGTGGCTGATCAGTATATTTTGTAAATACTAATCCCAGTTGCAGGAAGTTCATGTTTTCAGTTTGCCACAAGTACTTCTAGATCAGTGGTGGATTTGTTGTACTATAATACAGAGCTGGATTTTAATTTACCTTAAAGATAATTGTTCTCAGATCCAAAAAGCCCTTTGCTGTAAATATTGTCTATACTTTGTCTATGATACAACCCAGTTATTTCAGATTGCAGAAGCAAGAAATCACTGTTGGTTTTGATAGGGCATCTCTTAATTCTTTTGTTAACTTTTTGGCATATGTATATAAGTAATATAGTTGGTGACATGAAAATAACACTTTTGTTATGTGGAATATTTAATTCAAAACCATGATAAATAATATTACTTTTTTCCAAATTCTGTTTCGTGTATTTTTTTTAGCATTTGATTCTGGATTCTACAAAATTCTACAAACTCCATTCACCAGAAGTGCGTCTCTCAACTTCCAGCAGTGCCTTTCCTTCCAGACAGCCTGTTAATGTTTTAGCTGGTTTAGAATTGAATATTTTAAATTTTGCAGTATTTTACAGTTGTCTGAAAGCATACTGGCCCCATGGCATAACGCCCTGTTTATCTGTAATAATACAGTAAATGTGTTGCATGGACCATGCATAAAAGCTTTTCTCCGTTCTTTTAGAAAATATTGTATAAATGCCCAGCAAAGTCTGTTGGAGTTGATCTGCTGCATAGGGGTTGGCACTTTCAAGAGGCCGACAGAAGATGATTTCCAACTGGTCACATCCGGATGGAAATCTGCCCTTTGTAATGGGAATGTGATTCGTGAGTCCTTGAAAGCATTCAGTCTGCTCTAGCAGCAATTGTTTTGCCAGCAGGTAAAAGCTGGTAGTGGCTGACTAAGTGCTAAAATCAGATCTCATGAGTAAAAAGATGCTGTTTTCAAATGGTCACTTCTCAAAGTATTATGTCTTGGTTGGAAGCAACGAGTGTGTGATTTAGGTCTTGGAAGTTATTAAATAAGCAGCATGAGTTTTATGGAGTCAGCTGTTACGTTCTTGTGTTCAGTTTGATACTCCTCCAGCACTTGGGCATCCTGTCAGTTACAGTAAATAGACTTTTTTAAAAACTTCTTTGAAACGTGGTGTTTGATTTACTTCCCTGCATCCTCCTACCCCGTGAGCATCAGTAATTCACTCTTGAGAATCCTGACATAGAGATCTCAGTCTTGGTAAGATTGAGTCAGAGTTTTTCAAAGCAGTATTAATCTGTTGATGGTTCAGTACAAATACAGACACTGTAAGGAATATGTTGATATTTTCAAAAGCAATGTTAAAGTAGGTGCAGAAAGACCTATTGTTCTAAGGCATGTTTGAAGAGTCATGTTGTGTAGTGGGTAAGTGAATCGTGCATAGGAATGCCTCTGTTCTTTCTGGTCTGATGCAGTAGTAGACTTGCTCTAGCCTCAGGCTTTTTGGCTTGTGTCTGCTCAAGCATTTCTTTTGGCTTGTCTTGTTTCTTCAATACAAGAAATTACATACTCCCAGTAATGGTTGTGCATTCAGGAAGGATCCTTTGGTTACAAATCCAGTAGCCATTTAAACTGCTGCTTTTCCGCAGCTTTTCAGTGAAACTACTGGTGAGTAATTATAAGAATAAATTTCAGTCTAAGTTTTAATCACTTTTAAGACACACGTTAGTAAAATCATGCTTTAAAGTACCATACCTTTTCTTCTGTAGGAAGTAAATTCTAAAAAGCCAGTTCCAGTCTCTGGAAAAGATGGCTGAGGGAAAGCAGAATGATAAAGGCATAGAAAAGCTTTGGATAAGTTCTGTACTTCTACAGTGTGGTATTTAAAAAGATCTGTTTCTCAATTTTTTCATCTTAAATATTCTTTCCTATTTTTGATGGCTGCTTTAAAAAAACAACTTGATGTTTACATGCGCTGTTCAAAGAAAATACTTCGTGCTATACTTGTTTATAAAGGGTGGGATTGGTATATCATAGGCATTTTATGCCTTGCTTGGTGTTTAGCTGCCACCCCACAAATGCTGGCCTCCCATAAATCCTGTGTCAGTTGTGTCTTGTGGGCTATGCTAAGTCACCAGTAATGTCACTGGAAGCCTGTGTGCAGGCAACTGGGTCGTGGGTCCCAAAGTGTTATTTTCTAGTATCTGAAAATCATTCATAAATTGAGGAAAAAAAAACAAACTACAGAATTTCATCAGTTGAGGAAAAAAACCCCAAACACTACAGAATTTCATATATGCGATCTTCTCTGTTACAAAACACAAAACTGGTCCAAGTTTTATTTCAAGTTGATTACTTTATTTCAATAATGAATATTTTTAAAAGCTGTGTTCCTATAAGAACAATACGTATTCAAATTAAATCAACTATTATGTTGTAGAGCATACATCTGGATGAAGCTATAATAGAAAAATACACATAGCAACCAATGTAGGTAATAGAAGATGTAATAAGTCTATGTATGCATAATAATTTTTGTGGTTTTGTTTTCTTTAGTCTCTATGTATTTTCTATCCTCTTGTCTTCCATTGCTTCATATTAATGGACACTGATTTAAACCTACAATAGATTTAGATGTGAAATGCAATTAATGTACATATTCATAGGTAACTTTTACTGGGCACTTATTAGGAATGCAGTTTCAACCTGGGAAGCATTAACTGTAGTCTACAATGCATAGGCTAAAACTAAAAAAAAAATAAAATAATTAATCAGACACTTAGATGACTGCGTGAAGAAATGGTAAGTTTGAGTAATAAAACAGTGCAATTCAGAAGAGCCTTTTATTTCCCTAAGTGTGGTTGGAAATACCATTGCCACACATTCATTTTAGTAAGTTGTGAGCAAGTAATACCTAAATCTAACTCAGCTATAATTTATTTCTGTAAGGCAACTACAGTACCACAGTTAAATATTCACGGTAGTTTGAGTTTGCTTTGGTGCACTGCCCTTAACAGGCATCCAGATATTCACAGGCAAAAGGTGAGCCAATCAAATATGACACTGCTGAAAAAGATACGAAATTCTAACGTGAGATGTGCAGGACTATCTGAGATACCAGTACTGAAGGGCTCTCTTTCAGAAATTAGACCTACTTGTTTATATGTTTACTTATTTATTGTGCTGCAAAGTTTATGCTGTTAACAGCAGCATTTGTCTGAAGCACCAGCGACGTCCAGTGGTCACTTGTGCAGTCTTAGATGTTTCTTCTCTGGGAATATCCCTTGTTTCTTAACATTAGTCTAACTCAAATTTGAAATCCTCTTTCTCTCCCTCATCTGCTCTTAATTCTAATGGTTTGGATGCGATGAGCAATTCATGGTATGGAAAGAATTTCCTTATTACTGTTGCTCCGCATCTTATTGATTCTGCAACATCTGCCCCCTCCCACACTTCACATACCTTGAACTCCCAATGTTTGGTAAACCTTTCCATGACTGCCTAATCCTGTTATGAAAATAAATTATTCTGTGAGTGAGAGAAGGAAGATTAAAACACAACAAAAACCAAATCAAAAAAGTATTTGGATAAACAGTCCTTACAACTTCTGCACATGGTTGACTTTTGTTTTTAACAGCAGTGTCTCAGAAATTCATTAACAGCAGTGCTCAGTATTCAAGACATTAATTCTTTATTTGTAATTCTGATGTTCACTAAAACGAAACCAGAAGACTTGAGCTCAGATTTAGGTGCTTGGGAGAAATAAAGTCCAACGTACAGTTAGGGCATCCTGAAGAAGAATGAATAGTCAGAGATCTTGTTACTTCACATAAAATAAGGAAAACATCTAGTAAAGCTACTCTTTGTGTTCCTTTCATTCAACTGTTGGTCAGGGATTGCCAATAGAAGTTTGTATAATCATCTACTGCATGCAGAACCTAATTGGCATTAAGTAATGGATTGCATCTATCTAGGTAATTGTTGCAGCTGTTATTAATTTTAAGGCAGTTACATTATGAAGCAGAGTATGTGATCCTTGGATGACATCTTATGAGCTTCAGCGCCTAGCAACTGGTGAACCAGACCGGGATCCAGGTCGGGACCCAGAGCCTCCCTGTGGAGGGAATAACAGAGTTAAGTTAATTGAAAAGTACTGTATATTTGGGACTATAAGTTAAAAACACCCATGAATCTGTAGTAGGACAAAATATTGAATATTGCCTAATGAAAATGGCTTGCAGTGGTCTCTGGTATATTGCTAAATATTGCTGGGATTTTCACTTCAAAGAGATAATTGGGGTTTGCATATTTTCACTTAGGATTAGTTTACTAAATCTGCCGTACAGGGCTGGACAGTCTCTCATGAGTTACTTGTAGGTGCATGTTCTTATTCAGGCCTTCCTAATGAAAGCAGTTTTCTTGCTTAGACATCCTGGAAGTTTTAATTTTTTTAAGGGTACCCATGAACTGTGTGTATACTGGATAAAAAATCCCACCAAAGCCAAACCCTCCAGACCCTGCATATGAGTTATGAGAGTCTCACATCTGAAAGAACTGAAATGTAATAACTTCATTCTGTAATATTTATTAGGGTAAATTGTTAATGCGATTATATCAGCGTGAGTCTTGTAAGGAAAGCTTGGATGCAAACACAGGAAAAAAACTAGAAAAGAGAGCTGAAACCTGGCCTGTTCTTACAAGTAATAAGAAAACAATCAAACTAGTAAGACACCTCAGACATGTGACAATTCATATCTGCAACCAAGAAAAGCCCTAGAGCAGTTTCATAGCAAAGATGATCCAAGCTGAAATGACTGAATTCCTTGGTGTGTTTTGATTTATTAGCTGTGCTGGTGGGGCTCTGCCATGACTCAAAATGGTGAACTGAACCAGATTAAAACTAATCTGGCCAAATGTTTATTTTTTGCATGACAGTTTTCTAATTTGCATATGTGGTGTTGAAACACACTGTAATGACATGCTACAGGAGTTCTCCCACCTGGGGTGGGAACAGCCAGAGACTGTTCAAGTTGAAATTGCATTTCAACCCAACACGTGTCCCACACTGCCCTGTACTACCATTCTGCAGCTTACCAGTTTGCATTCATTTTCACTATTCTAAATAATTGAGCAGCAGCAAGCAAGCTATGTCACTTCATTCATCTGTGTTCCAGGTCATTTGAGGGTTGAGTAACAATGCAGATCCTTGCACAGGTCTTTGTGGGACTTTGTGGACTTACCTTCTTTCCCGATGGTGACTGATTGTGTACTTTTACCTTTGTTTCCTGTCATGTAAGTAGTTACTAGACCATGAAATAACCTTCTGGTTTATCCATGCAAATCTAGTTCCTTCAGAAGCTTTAAGGAAATGTGGTTGTTTTAAACATGGCAGGTTCTGGAAAGGTTTGGCCTGGAACTCGATTTTTTGTACTTCAAAGTAAGTTCAATTGTACTTTACCAGTTTAAAGATTCTGGAAAGAGTGCCCTGGCCCTCATGATAGGATCCCTTATGTCCCTTGTGAGCAGACTTATGCTCATAGAATTTTCCGCTTCCTCCATATCCTGGCTTGTGTCCTTCACCACCCTGCAAAGAAAGATTTTCATATATATTGCACATTATTGCATTCCAGTTACCCTATGTATATTGTAATCTTTGTTTGTTGATCACTGAAATGTAATAATTAAACAAGAAATCTAATGTTGGAACAAAGTAATCTTCAATGTAATGAACAAGGATGAAGGAAAATGTTAGGAAATTATCTGGATATACTCAAATCTGGGAGTAGCACTGATCTGTGAAAGACAATAATCAAAAAAGGATACTCAGAAGGTTACCCTGCATGACAAAACTTAAAATGCTTCAATTTCACAAGGTCTAAGGTAACAAACACTTCAACTAATTTGTGCACTTCTGATACTGAAAGGAATGCTTAGTGGCTTGAAGGCTTTACTGTTTTGTCTGAAAATGCAGGTAATTTACATGTCCATCCCATATAAAAGCAAACCTGTGGTAGAGAAGTAGAATGTCATTAGTTGTGAGGTAACTGTGGGAAGAACTTGTCTAATAACTATTCAGGCAGATCCCTTCTTACTGAAAGGGTTTGCCAGGAAAGGTGGAACAGAATACTTGAATTAGTGACAGGGTTAGTTTTGCGGACTTTACTGTGTAAGTGCAATCCATCTGTGGAATAAGCACCCATCTCATCCTAGCCTCCCCTCCCATTTTTGTCTTTCCCAGGAAAATTAAAATGCAGCAGATAAGTCCTCCAGGAGTCTTTAAGGGAGGAGAGCTTTGCCATGCAGTGGATTTTGCTCACTTTGTGCTAAAGCGAAAGAAATTATCGCTGCAAGGCTGTCAAGTTGCTGGGTAAGGGCAAGCAACAAAATTACCATCATAAAAGTGCTGTGGGAGGAGGAAGGAAAGTGGAACAGGAAAAAGCAAAATAGCAAAACTGAGACAAAACAAAATTATCACGTTGCTGCAGCAGCTTGAGGCAATGGAGCAAGATACGCTTTGGCCTGGTAAATAAAACGGCTGTTACTGAAAGCACATTTGTCACCTACCCAGCTAAATCTGGTGAGGGATAATCCTCTTCCCTGCGCATGCAAAAAATAGAAACAATGACATGATGATCACTCTGGAACATACCATCTGGGTGTACCATACACAGAAGATGATGAAAATGCAGTAAAAATAATAAAGTACTGGCCATATAAAGAGGCAAGAGCTGAAAACAATAATCTGTACAGTCATTCCATGAAACACAAAAGGCAACATTCTTTGTTATAATTACAAGAACTGACTTCACTAGCCATGGTTTGTCAGTGTTACGTACTTTAGAGGCCAGCTGAGCTTAGTTAAATAGAGGGACAGTTCCTGGTGGGTGAGGCTTCTTTGAAACCATTACCTATTACTAGTTTAGTACATAAAGCAATCACAATATAGAAACAAAGTGGAACTCACTGCGAGTGACTTTGTCTTGTAGCAAGTCAGGAAGTGAACGAGGAAGAGAACCATGGCTTTTCTGTCTTAGCCCCTTGCTTTAAAAATTCCCAATAATAACTCCGGATTTTTACTTAGTACTGTTAAAGAAAACTAATCAAGCTAGTAGCTGAATTGGTATGCATTAGCCCACTGAAGACCTCAGACATTGCATGAGCCCCTTAAAATGCTTACCTTTGCTTGCATTGGGGGAGGTGTACGGGGTGAGACCTAAAAACCAACACAGAAATGTTGTAAAACCAAGGTAAAATAAATGTAGGGAATCACTGAGCCTTTTGAATTATTATCTGTGAGTTAGCAGGATTAAGTGCTAGCTAAGTAATTGCACGGAGAAGCTCCTCTGCTGTCCTAGGCTTTGCCTAAAATACACTGTTTTTTTGCCTATTTTTAAACAGAAAGCTTTTCTTAATACAGCCAGTGCTGAAGACAAAACCTATTGATGATGAAGCTGTATCATGGTAATGGTGGTTGAAATTTGACTATGCTGGGGAGGGTTCACCCACTGTCTTGCAGCTTTTCAATATTGCTTGTGTTTCCGGGTAGAAGTTACTTTTTGTGTTTGAATGGCCTGATGAGCTTAAAGGCACAATTCAGAAGGCTAAAAATAATGGTTCATGACTGGGAGTATTTGGTTAGTGATGGGTCCTAAAGAATATAGTTCATTTTAGTGCATAACAAGAAGAGAGAAGACTTACGATGTTCTTGAAGAAGTGGACTACAGGGTTGTCATCACCAGGCCGGCCGTGCTGAGATCTCTGGGGGATGGACCCTACGTGGTGGCTGGCCCTGGCTGCATGTATATCCTGAAAAGCAGAATAGGCGTATCGCCAGGTCAGCTAGGAAGAAGGGATAATTGGTGACTATATAAAAAGAAGAGAAAAATGCTTTGGAAAGCTAGAGATTGCAATTTAAAGTTGTCAGGGCTCAGAAGGAAGTGGTGCTCTATATTTTAATGCAATGGTAAATGCAGAGTATGTATATAGACATATGTTGTGCATATATATGTATATGTATGAGGGTGTACATGTTTTTCATGTTACAGACCCGTGTGGAATGAAACCTATTACTGGAATGTTCTGCTAGCAGAAACCTTGTAGTTTTTCTCCTTTCGTAAGTGGGATCGTAGAATGTGATTTTAGAAATGAAACCTGAAATGGAGAAAAAATGACATTGGGTCATTCTCCATGTAAGAGCAGGAATGGATCATGTATCATTTCTCAGTTCCCAAAGGCTACAGAACACTAATGAACTGCAAGAGCAATGTTATTTTTAGAACGAGGGAATCAAAAAAGGCTGACAGTGCTGTTTTCAGTAGGGCTTCCTGAGCACTACAGAGAGAAGTCCAGTAAGTGAAGGTAAAATAAGTAACAAAAATAACACATGATAAAGAGTGAATACCTTGACTGGTACTTAGTATGTATGAGGTATCTGTTGCAGTGAAAACTGTGTCAAAAATTCGGTGTAGTTACTGCTCTCTGGATGCTGTATGACAAAGTTCTTTTTAAAACTGTTAGGTGTGACTGACCCAGTTACAGACGTCTGCCCATCATTATGAATGTAGAGGCACAAGGCTTCGTGTTCACTGCCACGTTTTTGAAGTACCCAGTGCAGAAGAGAGAATGTAGAAGAGAATGGCAGTAACAAAAGTGCTGCAGTGGTTCTCTTAGTGTAATGAAATCCCTGAGAGTACAATGACGTTATCAGCATTATATAGATACTACATTTTTAATTGGCCTCTAAAGATGAGGTGGAAATCCATAGTGAGACAGGAGCTCACATAAGCACTTTCTTAATAGTACAAACTGAATGAACGTTTGACTGTAGAGCAGGATGAATAGTTATCTAAAATGTACTTCACTTTCATCACATACAGAAAAACATTGATCAACTTGCCAGGGAAAAAGCTTGGTCTTATTGTTGGGCTCCTGAGTAGTCTGGTGATTTTTGACAAGTTCATATCTATAGCACAGACTTTCAAAGGTTTGAAGAGTCTTTTTGCACTCAAGTCTTGTGACAACAATAGGTTTCAAAATGACCTCGACTGCCTCGAGCTGTTAGTACTGAAAATGGCTGTACAGAGATCTACATGTTTTAAGTCTCTCGAATAAAAGCTCCTATGAAACAATCTAGTGTTAGCTGCTCAAAGCTGCTTCATACAAGTTTTATTTTCAAGTGCATGAAGTGAGGTCTTGTCTTGTGATTTTGTATGAATTAAATGAATTTATATTATATTGAATCCAAAATGAGTCAGAAGTATCCATCTTCATGAGTGGCCTTGTAAGTTCCATGATTCTGAAGAGAAATGAAATTCAGATATATTGTATATGAGATCAGTTTCCTTAGGAAAAAAAAAATGAGCCAATGCAGCTAAGTGCAGCTGCTATTTATCAGCATCGGTATTTTGCATTCTGCTGACACATAAAGATTTACCACATAAAAAGCAGGAATTCATTAATTTCATTGGGTCTGTGAAATTTCCATAGCAGCCAGTCCTGCTTATACCTCTGCAGCAGTTTCTGCTTTGTCATTAGTTCCAGTGTTGACAAAGTCATCTCTGCTGCTGTTGGTTAAGAGGGAGCCAGTAAGGTATCAGCACATGTTCAGAACAAGTTACTTCAGCCATGCCTTTGTCTTTTAATCTTCAAATGAAGCATTGCTTTTCCTCTGAAACCAGTGGACTGCCTTGTCTTTAGCATAAATAACGTGATAAATACCGTGGTGCTGCAGATCTAAATGTCTGTTACTATCAGCAGGAACTGGGTCACCGTCTGATTGTAAAACTGTTAATGTGTGCAAAGCAGAAAACTTCACAATCCAGGTCTGACTGCAGGTAGGCTGCAACTCCATGGTGGGCTGTGGATTGCCAGCAGGCACGGGGGAAAGCTGCAGTAACATTTTTACCCTCTAGGTGAGCATGGATTTTATGAATCAAGCATTCTGATCAATTACTACTGCTACTAATTTTGCTTATCAAAAAGGTTTTCACGCAGTGAAGACAAAGTTTCTTCTGTCCCTGGTGCCAAATGTCAGCGTACTCTCTTAGTGGGTCCCCATTTGAAGCATTTGAGGCAGCAGCCAAGTCTGAAGCGGTTTTTAATGATGGTGCTGTGTGAGTTCAGTAGTGTGTGTTTCCTGGTGTTACAAATAAAGCATTTTCCTTTCATATTATCATCAGCAAATTTTATCCGTGGTCAGACTCTTCAGCGTTATGTGGCATTGACATGCTTCCCTTCAATTTATTGTCAGAATCACTCTCACCTGTAGTTTGTTCTTTCATTTTTTTGATTCCTAGGGGCAGGGAGCAAAATCCCCTGGGGTTTTTCTGAGAGTGCTCATATGCATGATTTCTGAGAATCACTTCCCTCAGAAGGGTAATAACTGATGTCTGTAGGTGTTAAATCTGAATGGAGTCAGGCAATTCTTTGTTGAATGAAAGAGAAAACAAATCTCATTTATCCTGCTGGGATGCGCTACTGGGGTGGTGTTTTGCAATGGAACTTTTTTGAATAAGCTCAGCTAGTTGTCATTGTGTGCTTCATTAATAGAGTCAGAAGTTCACCATTTATCTTTAAACATGCTTTAAATGCTTGGCCTTCAATAATATCCTTATTAAAACCTAACAGAAATACAGCAGAGCAACCACGTTTTAGGAACAGGGAGATTTACTTCTTGCTTCTTTGGGTTCCTGGTCCCTGTTGCCCAGCAGCTGCAGCGAGCTCTCCCTACACCTCTTGAAACCTTGTCATGAATTTCAGTCGTAAGAGCATTGCCAATAAAAAGCAACCTTGGTTTCAATATCTGTGTATTATGCAATGTACTTGTGAAGTAGAATCCTGAATTTAGAGCCATTGGGTGCTGTTTGTGAAGTTTAAAGCAGTGGTGCCCTTGTTTGTGCCCTTAAAAAAGTAATTCTAGAGTAAGTGAATAAAGACCAGAGAGAGAACATTCTGTTCCCAGTTAACTTTACATCTGAGGTTCCCTACTGAGTCAACTGTACTGTACATTCAGAAAAGCCAGAAAACGAAAGATTCCTCCAGCTGAATAATGGTAGTTATTAGGAGATGTTTGCTAATACTGGAAATCTAAGCAGTATCTGTGAGATCTGATGACACAGGTGTAGTCTGCAACTTCACGTATACTTTTAAGGATTAATAATGGAAATAAGAACAGCCTTAAAAATGGATGTAAAACACCCACAGTTATCCTGTAATGGGGCGTGATTCAACAATGGAATGCTTTGCAGCTCCTGGGAAGTTGCATTATTTACTGTGCCACCTACCTTGTTGATGTTGGCCATTAAGACAAAAGAAAAAGAAGAGAGTTAACTGTCAAGGTAGTACAAAACACAGGTATTTTATCATAGCTATACATTGACAATGCATTCCCTGTGTTAGCCACATACTCTCACATCAAACTAATTCAATTTACTGGCACAACCTGTATTAATATCTTGAAAGAACTGTTCAGAAAAGTGCCGCTTCTCTAACATGGTAACAAGAATCCATATGTGACTTGATATGTGCTCCATTTTAGGGTTTGTGCAAGATGATTAGTACATTTCCAGTCGAGGTGAAGATACCTGAGTATGTGCTCTCCAGTGTCCTACCACAGCGGGCCTGACCATGTCTCCTGGTTGGTTCTGTGGCCCTGAACCACAGTGAAGGGTCATTACTGCCTGCACTGCAACTCCCCAGAAGGCTGAAGAGGATCCTGTGGGCTTTCGTAAGTGGAGCAGGCACATCTGGGTGGTACATTTGGATACCAGGTCTGATAATCCAGGTTTGTGATCATCCATGTACGTGACTTGAGATGTGGTAGGATTTGGGGGGATTAAATTCATATTCATGTAAACACAACTGCTGTTACATAGTCTGCATACCCCACTTGACTTTGTTTTCTGGTATAAAATATGTGGTTAAGCAGTAACAGACACTTTTAATGATCTTTCTTATGTAATGGCAAAATCCAAATACATGTGAAATCTGGAAATCACTGATTTAAAATGCAGTCAAACCAAGGAAGGGGTTTTGGTATTTGTAAGAACAAAAACCACTGCTGTTTTCTTGGGTTCACTGGGTTTCATGGCTTCCAGTGGGTTGTTGTCACAGGATACCTAATGAGGCACTATGCTTGAATTTAGAAGAAAACCTACAAAACCGACAAATTTCAGATTCATATAGATATGAAAAGTATCTATAGCGGGATATTGCCTTAGCAAACCCAACCGTTCCCCAGCCTACAGGATGTGATGCTTAACCCCCACTAAAAAATTTGCAGCTGTACTGGTAGACTAAAATTAGCCTTCATGCTAATTGAGCATAATGAATAAGTGATGAATGCTGTTCATGCCAGTTTGTAGGAAGAGGAGGATGAAAGAGCACCAGGCAATTCTAAGCCACTTACTTAGGTAATTTTGTGTTAGTTCTTGAAATGGGCTCTGAATCCAAACTCTTACATATAAGGAAATTCCTACTTGGGTTTGAATTTCTGTAGTTAGCACCATTTCAAAGCAGTATTCCAAACAGGAATGAGGACTCATCCTTTCAGCGAATATATAAGCTTATTTTTGTTAAATAAAAGGAAATTTACTCCATATAGTTTGCCTAAAGCACTTGCAGGAAATCTGCCAGGTGCTTCTATACAAAAATTGCTTCCTCTTGGGTTTCAAAGGTGCTTTGTACACAGGGCTTTGTGTTCCCAGGCATAACTGATGCTGCATTAGAGCCTCCCAGTGCCATTACCTGATGTCATATAAGGAGTTGATAGAATATAGAGTACGTGTAATGTAAGGATGTATTTTCCCATGCTTATTCTAGCAGTAAAGTACCCACTGTGAACATGCACTGCTAAACCAGAGCTGCATTATCCTGGGGTCATTGCTTCCATTCTCATTCACACACAACGCAAATACCAATTTGCTTTTCATGATGGTGTTTGTTCCAGGCTGTCCACAACTTCCTGATCTGTTACAAAAAGCAATAGGAATACTGATATCCTGCCCACATGCCAGTCTAATGGTGACATTGTAATTAATTAGCTAATTCAGCAGGCTTTTCTAATCACTTTAGAAAGGATGAACCATGCATCCTTGTAATGGCATCATTATTTTTTACTAATATGGAAATTAAGACAGAAATTAGATTACTTGCTCAGTTGCAGAGAATTGGTAAGGAGACGAAGAGTCCAGGAGATTCTGCCTTTCAGTGTTGTGCTGAGATCGTTAATATAATCTTTGACTAGAAATAGGTGATAAACAAAAAGAGGAAGAAATCTTAGTAGAAAGATGGGAATATAAAGTACTGGGGAAAGACTACAGATGACTGAGAAGTGAGAAACCCAGAGCAGATGAGCAAACAGATGGCGTGATGAAGGAAACAATGGAGAATGCTGGCCATCAAGAGAGGTAAGTGCTAATTGATATCCAGAACCAGATTCCTCCATAATCCTCTTACTCCTTAGTGCCTCAGTGATTATGGTTCACAAATTCCAAGTGGAAGGAAAGAATTATAGGGGAAAAAAGAAGAATCAGGACAGTGGTTCAGAATAATAGTTCTATGATGGGTCCTGAGTGAGAGACTGGTGCCATCATACCCCCTTAGTGTTTTTCTCCATGTCCAATTTATTCCATTGTTGTGACACTTGATAAATGGTTTCAGAAACAAAACCTGATGCTTTAATTTACCTTTACTTTCCTGAAGCATTTTTTTTTGCTTAGCATTAGTCATTTTATTCAAATATTCTTCATGATAAAAGGTTCTTTATCTATCTGCTTGGACATAGTCTTTGGTGCGTATTCAGTAACCTGTGCTGGTTTATCGAGTTGGTATCAGTGGCACAGATTAAACCTTGTTGAAGTGATCCCACCATAGAAACCCAGTGCAAAGCTTTGGGTTTTGGGGGTTGTTTTTTAATTTGTTTTGCGAACGATCACTCCAGCAAAAAGGAGGTTTTGGCTAGCAAGTATTTCACAGTAGTTTCCAGGGTCACTTCTGCTACCACCAAACTTCACAGCCTTTAAGGACTTCACCTGGCCAAGATAGGGAAGGCATCAGAAATCAGTATCAACAATGATAAATGTCTGCTAAGACTATGGATTTGGTGAAGACACATCTGTTGGTGCTGCTACAGCAAAAGAACATAATATTGTGGGTACAGCTATTGGTAAGAAAGCAGAACCTTGTAAAAATTTTAACAAGGACTGTTGCCTAGTATTTTTGTATAGGGAAGAAGCTCATAGAGTAGGCAAGATGATCATTATTTGGAGAACAGAACTATAAATACCAGGGGTACAGTATGGCTTTACAGCTGCTGACCGGAAACAAAGAGGAGAAGAATGTTAACTACATCCTTAATTTCTTGAAATACACATTTCTTTTCTCTGGTTGCACAAACAACTATTTTACAAGTTCTCGTGTTTGAAGGGACTGGCCTGATTTTGTTTCTTTTCTGCCTTTCATAGGTAAAAAAATGACAAGATAAAGTCTTGTGCTCTTATTAAAAGTACTATTGCCTACATCAGCACAACTTAAGAGTGTAATAGCAAGGAGAGTTTACTTATGAAACAGACATGGCATGGTTTAATAGCTGATTTCTTTGAAACAAATACTCGAAGGTAGAATTATTATTTCCAATAATGTAGTCAGTGTAAAAGGCGGGGGGAGGGGGAGATGAACCAAGGTGATGGCAAAAGGTGAAACAGAGCTAAGTCTCATGTTGGGTCTGCAGCAGTAATTCAGTGTTCTACCAACACTTCTTAAATTGCTTTGTAAGAAATTCAGTAAAAGCACCCGCAAATGGCAGCAGATACTGTTTTTGTGTAGCTGAGAAATGAAACCAAGTGATTTTAGGGTGAACTGAGTAACTGAACATGTCTGTTCCAAGTGGAGACCATTTTGGGAACAAGGTGAAAGCTTTTGCACCAGTACACACACTGAAATACAGCAACTCTTGCTAACAGAACGTGATGATGGGGGTACAAAAGCAAGAGGGGCGGAGAACTATTCACAGTTGCCTCAATTTTCTCTTGGGCAGTGTTTGCCATTGTTCTGCAGATGGTTTGAGATTGCACAAAGTCATTAATTTTGGCATTGTAGGACAAAAAGTGCTAAGGATAATGCAGTTCTTCATTTGCCAGATCAATTTACCCCATTATAACAGACTTTAATATGAAGCAATTTCTGATTTATAAACTTGGTTCATCTGCAGAGAAGTAAACATGATGAGAAAAATTTAATGTTAGGTAGGAAAAACCCTCATGCTCCATGTTGAATACATCCATTTGACCTTCTGTATGTGAGTTCTGCGATTCCTGCGTGCCCTTCCCACTTGTTTAAACGAACACCTCTGGGTCTATCACAGCAAAATTAAATCCAGACCTTACCCTCAACCAGGCTGTGGTGCTGTGCCCTTGAAACAAACCAGGAATCACTGCACAACAGCCAAGGCCCATTCCCACCAGAAGACCTCAAAGCTGCCACCACTCCTTCTTCCACAGCTATGACTCCTTCCCTGCCCTGCTATGCTGGGGCTCAGGCAAAGCGTAGAAGCAAGCCTGGACCCTCCCCAAGCACTTTGGAAGAATCCTTGGAGCTCTTCTTCAGAGCAGCACACAATTAGCTCCCTCTTAAGCAGAGTACTATTATTACTGTATCATACTTGTAGATAGAAGGATCTAGAAACAGTTTAGCAAAGACTGAACTGGAAGATACTGTTAGAAGTGTAATGAAAAGGGGAAATATTTTGCTTAGACTGGTTAGAATGATCTCTGAATTACTTCAGTTGATTAGTCAGTTGATTATTTTAGCCGGAACACTGGCAGTTCTGATACCCAAATTCACTTCTAGGTCATTGATCACTACCTGCCACAAAAGAGAGAGGCCAGATTCAGTTCCCATTATCATAAAGCAAGAACACTGAATTTAGCAGCTTCAGTTATTTAGAACCTAGTCCTTTCTTTATGGAAGGCAAGCTTTAGCTTTCCTCACTTCTGCCCAACACACTGTTTTAACTGCATCTTTGTAGAAGGACATACAGCCCCTTTTAGACATCTGCAAAGTTTGTTGCCACTTTTGTTAATGGATTAAAAAAAAACTTAGAACAAATTATATCATTAGTACACCAGTTTTGTGATGTAAACAGTTTAATGAATACATGAAGCACATATAAAGCAAAAGATTAAAACAAAATAACTGTTACAACCATCATAAACTATATAAAAATCTTTTTACAAGCATTTGCTTGTACAGCAGGTTTTACAGAACAGTAGATCTTGAGCAGCGCCACTCCCTGAAACTAAGACTTGGAAATAAGAATCACAGTTATTTACTTAGATCGCATCATATACTAGTCAGACTAGCATTGGTTTAACTACACTGCGGTCTCCATGGTGCTGTAGTAGACATGAGAGCTCCAAAAGAAATGTTAACCGAGTCCGAGTGCGAAAAGATAAAATATGCCTGGATACTGTGATGAATGTGTCTGTCCATGTCATTATTTAAAACCATGGTTCCTAAACTTTTTGCCTGTGCATGTTTATCTCAGTCCTTTTTGTGCATCTCTGTTACAACAACTGCTTAACTCTGGGGCAGGTTTGGAATTGCCATTTCCCAGATGCTGATCCTAAATCTTGGTTCTGCTCAACTCGAGAAGAACATCAGCCCAGTACCCCTTGTATCTCCTGCCTGTCTTTACAGAGGGGAAGCCCCATGTCTGCCTTCTGTATTCCTTGTCCCCACACACATACAGGGTTTGGGTTGGAAACAACCTTAAGATCACCTAGCTCCAACATCCCTGCCATGGGCAGGGACACTTTCCACTAGACTACGTTGCTCAAAGCCCCATCCATCTTGGCCTTGAACATTGCTATGGATGGAGCATTCACCACCTCGGGCAACCTGTTCCACTGCCTCACCATTGTCACAGTAAAGAACTTCTTCCTTATATCTAACCTCATCTCCCCTGTTTAAGTTTGAACCCATTACCTCTTGTCCTATCGCTACAGTCCCTGATGAAGATGTATGTATCGGGAAAGAAACACGGGAGCAAGGCTTCATACAGGCAACAGGAGAACATTACAAGATTGCATACAAAACCAAAGCAAAATGTAAAAGAAAAAATGATTTAATCTTTCAGCTAAGTCCAGCCTGAGCCTCTGTTTTACTGTTACAATATTTTGGTTGGTTGCAAGGGAGTCACAAATGGAGTTTAAAGTTTAGTATGTTAATGTATAATGTTAAACCAGGACAGAAAAGTTCTTGTTTCACAATTCAAACTTTAGTAGGAAAAAACCAAGAAATAAATCATAAACAATTCAAAATCATAAACAACTGTGTCAAAGAACCAAACCAGCGCTCTGTACATACTCAAGTTGAATACAGGCTAATATTGAAGAGGCACAAGAAGGATTCAATCATTTTAACAAACTTGCTTATATGCTTTACAAACGTTTAAATACTCTGTAAAGATTAGAAAGGTAATAATTTATAGTTACATGACTGTCTCACATGCTTTCTGAGATGTCTGCACCATGGTTTCTTTCTGTCACCTGTCTGAATTCTTCTTAAACACAAATAAATTCAGGCTGTGCACAACAGAAGTTTTGTTTGGAATAGTCTACCTTAAAAAACTTTCTTACAAGTACAAAATTCAAGCTGGTTTTGATTGAGTTTGCTACCTAAAATCTTGGTGGGGTTGGGGGAACAATGGTGAATGTATTTGCTGCCCCTTAAAGGAGAAGGAGTATTTCTTACATTCCAGTTTTTCTATTTTTATTTGCTCCCATGCACTCAACTTCAGAATTCCAGGGTAAGGGAGAACCTGCTCCATGGGAAAAAGGAGGCCATGAAACAGTCCCCGCTTTGTTTCTACCCCACCTTTCCATATACAACAGTGAGTATTATTCATTGATGTGCTTTTCAGCTATGGATGCAAGACGAAAATGCTTCCACAAAGAATTTATAATGTGTTTTGTTTGAATGTAAGCCCTAAATCTGTACAAAGAGCAAGTGTTGTCTTTGCATTCCAGTGCTTGCTGATGTGGGTAGTTGAGCTATACGATCCCACTGGGGCATGGGCTGGCTGGAAAAGGGAGATTGGAAGAAAGGCAGCTGCAGAATTGCTTTGAAAAGGTTCAAAAATTAATCAGAAACAAGTGCAAGCAAATAAACAGTGCAGCTCTATCAACTTTTCAATTTTAAGCCTTTGAAATTCATCCTTTAAGGTGCTTTTCATGGTATCTTATTTACCAAAGACATGTTTACCTAGTGGAATCTGGAAAGCCGATTCTTGATTCTATTTCAGCTCATCCAAGCACACCTTCATCATTTGTCGGTGCTCTGACACTCTACAAGTGGCAACTACTTAAGCTTTAAGCACAAATAAGACTGTAAGACATCTAGATTTCCTCTGTGTACACACACGCATAAATAAATGACACCACGAGCCTTCCTTGATACAAGAAACCAAAAGGCATTGATTCAAAGGCTGAATAAATAAGCATCAAAACAATCATCCATGCCACTTGCTCAATATTTTTTGCATTGAAACCTCCTACAACTGAGCTTTCTTGGGCATGGTTTCATCAATATTATCATTGTGTGAATAGTACCAGAGATGCTTTGGCAGTGGAAGTCCGAATGGGACTGACTTTTGCCAAGATAACAGAACTCTGTGCTTCCAGCTGAGATCTGCAAGTCAGGACTTAAACACTGCATGCAGCTGTCCTTAAAAAAAAAAGCCCCCAACATTATAAACACTTCTGCTAAGCATAAAATGTTGGAACTGTCCATAATTCTGTACTGTTTTGCAGACATTTAACTGCTTCAAAACAGCAGTTTACTGAAGAGCAACAGAGATACAAGACATGATATCCTCCTGTGCTCCCATCCATAACTACATAGAGACCTGTACAGAATCACAGCGATCGTGTGCACGCCAAAGGATGTAATGCAGAATCTGTACAACTTGCAGCCATTTATTAGTCCTCACTACTAAAAGTGTTTTATTGCTAAGCAAGAATGTACGTACCTCTGTATAGTCTGTATGCAGAATCTAAGTTTTTGGTATTGCTCCCATTTTGTTCTACATTATATGTACTATTTTTCACCACATAACACAGTATATGAATAAAAGAGCAAGAGTTGAGCTAGCCAACCGGGTTTCAGAAAAAAGCAGGGTTGAGAACAGCCTCTGGTATTTGTAGTAATTGTAAGAAAAGTGGTTTTCTTCCTTCTCACAGTAACTGCCTGCTGCACGTATGAACATTACATACCTACAGAAAAAACTGCCCAACTGCTAAATCTTTGTCATGAGTTTGTAAATGTGAGGAAACAAAAAGTCCAAAACACACATCTTGCTTAGTGCCGGCTACCACATGCGAGAAGCTTCTGGTTTTAAGTTTCTAGAGTATTTTTCATCCAGTGGTCTATACATTACACCAACTCTTTGGGAAAGGGCTATTATACAAGGTGTATCCAAGTGCAGAGCTGTGACGTAACACTGACAGCCTGCAGCTGTTGCATGATCACAAGTCAGTTTTAAACCATGGAGTAGTATGTACCGTGTCCATGTGCAACACTCAAGACAGCCAGTGTGGGAAAGCTGCATGTGCTTACCCATCCCAGCAAGTATCGCAGGTTACAACTACTAAGCAGACACGAAAAGTTGTCAGAAGTGACTGAAAAAATTGGGCCCAGCCAGCAACTATGAGCATTGCTTTTTGCAACACACAACTTCAACAACTGCATCAAACAATATATTCATCTAAAATAAAGGTTTTACAGCCCTACAGTAGCTCCATTCAAACGCTTATGTAGTGTGTGAGCACACAAACACAAGACTCCACTTACGTATCGTTTACATGGCAAAGGGCACAGCGAAAGTATCTTAAAACTTTGCCACTCAAACAACAGTGAACTAACACAACATCTGCACAACTAATCAGAGGAGGCATGTAATCCTGGAAATGGGAAGAATTCAGGAATTAGCCTTTCATCAATTCCTAATGAAGAAATGGTTTGTTGCACAATTTCCAATCTGAAATGCTTGGAATATAAATCTTCCCTTCTCACCAGAACAGAGCTGAATAGCTGCTCAACAGACCAGCAGCATAGCTGGACTGTTTTGTACACCCGGGATTCAGGATAGTTATCTGCCAAGACACCACCTCAGCAATACTATCATCTGACCCTAAAACATGATCTTGAGCAAGCAGGCTGAGAATCTGGCCACAGTTCTTGTTGGTTTTCTAACAACTATTTCCAAGTCTGTTCCTCAGTTGGTGCCAAGCTATCTAGAGACTGTCTAGTTGCATTTAGTGCTCTCACTCAGCAAATATGTAAGAACAAAACACAAAAGCAGATTGATGTTTCTCTAAATGGCACAGCATACAAATGCATACAATGTACCACATTAAGTTCATTAAAATACCCCTCAGTAATGTTTCTAGAGCCACCTGGATTTCTAATACTCCTTGTTCTACATAGAATAGCTTCTCTTGTTTCCCAGATCTATGCTTTTTTGTTGTTGTTTTCAGTTTAAAGCCAAGCATTGCATTATACATCTGCAAGTACCCTCTTGCTGGCTAAATCAACTCTTGCATTATAGCAGTTACACCTTCCTTTAGTCCCACCCTTCCTGTTTAACTGTACTTTATTTTGCTGTAGCTGTGAGTTCTCTATTCCTCAGAGCTCACCTTGCCCGAGCCCCGCCGGGGAACGTGTCTTTCACCTCCAAAGAATCTGCCCAGCGAGTCAAGTAGACCCGAGTCTCTGTGCCTTGGAGATCCATGTCTAGCATGGTCTGTAAAGCTCGCAGATGCCATTTTTGATCCGTGTCGGAAAGAGGAGCGTTTTTGTGAAGCCATCAAATCCGAATTCTCTGAAGCTGCTGCACTGTCCTCTTGGATGGTCTGTAGCTCGTCTGACTCCGAGGGCCGATCTTTGAAGGTGTTGTCTTCTCTTCCTGGGGCATCTCGGGAAAAGAGGCGGATCAAATGGGGGCGACCAGTAGAGTCAGCTGGGTTGGCCTCAGGCCAGGCATTCTTCGGGTCTGCTGTGCCTTTGGAGTCTGTCACCGCTGGGCTCTTCGTGGAGGTCCCATTGTTCTGGTTCACATCTGCCTCTCCTGCAAACAACAAGGATGAGATATGAATACAAGCCTGTGAAAAACAGCCCTGGAACAATGCTGCTTTCTTTGCCTTGCCTTGAGATGCTCATTTCATACAAAACCCGTAATATGTGTGGTTGCAATGAAACTATGTTCTCTAACAGCCTTTTAGAACATTAAGCTATCTTGGAACTGAAACCGGGATGATGTTCTTACACAAAATTTGCAGTACTTCTAGGTGGGCTCTTTTTTTATAATGAAATGCATCCTGTTAAATAGAGCAATAGGTTATTCAAAGCACAGCTGAAACCGACTTTATGTGGAAAGCTCACCGAGGAGGAGGCTTTCAGTGAGTAAGAATTCCTGTACTTTCCCTTGAGGGCTATAACTCTAAAAGGTGCTGGTTTTCTCCAAACAGGAAACAATAACACTTCAAGTGACACTGATGGCCTGTGCCTTCTCAAGTGCACATTCCTTCTCCATGATATCAGAGCTTTTGTACCTGAAGGTTTTTTCCCCATTTAGAATCCCTCCCTGTAACCTCAACACTGATGACACAAGTGTAATGAAGGGAGTTTTTTCCCTCTGTTTAAATTGTCCTTGCTTCAAAAAGGCAGAGAACATGAAACTGCAATTTCTGCTTGGCCTCTCATGACAGGTTTTCTCCATGTATGACCCTGGCACTCAGCACACAGTGTTCTCACGCTGACGCTGAAGGCCTACAGCAAAACTGTCCAATTTGCATTCTATGCTCTTAAGAAGTGACAAAAACATTAAGCAGAAACTGATGAGCTTTTGGCCAAGGAAGTGCTGGGACAGACCCCTGTGGTGTAAGTGAAATGCCTGCTGCCTTCTCCACAGCCGTGTTCTGACGCACACTGTAAAATATCTAAAAAGAATCAGCTGCAGCACACTTAACCCTTAACCTGTAGTAGCTGCTTCTATCAGTGACAGAAAGACTGATGCCATTATTCCTACAGCGACCCATGCCCACTGAGGAGTATGTCTGATCTCCAAGGAACATCAACAGAAAATTAGTGGGTCACTGCTTGAGAAGCAACCTTCAGACCAGACACCTCCCACAAGCTCACTCTGTCAAAAGGGCTTTCGGGCTTAACGGAGCTCAACATTTGATAAAGAAATTATAGTTAGTCAGATGCTACCTTTAGGGTCTTCTAATTACCTCAGTCTGTCCTCGTTTGATCTGGTCCTTGTTGCCATGGGAGGGTCAGGATCTGGCAGACACTGTTAGGTTTTCAAAGCCCTCTGGGCTCAAGTACTTTGCTGATTCACCAGAGCAATTTTAGACTTGACATAGTCATTTCATAGCATTTCACCCACCCACCGGGCACTACAGAAACCTTTTCTCAGGCTAAGAATAATTCTAAAATAACTTTATGGATAACAAAATGCTGGAGATACCGGTACTTACAATTAGGTTACAACTAGTTGTGATCACTCTGCTACAGTTTTTCATACACAAATGTAACGTGCAGTTTTACTGTGCAGCTTTTTGTGTCTTCTGTGAAAACTGGAAAATGTTGGGGAATTTCAAGAAAATTTTCTTTGGTTAAAACATTTTAAAGTATTTATCAGGAATGCAATTTTTTAAGCAATGCTAATTATCACTGAAGACCTCATTAGTGGGGGGAAAAGAGTATCTTTGCTGGCAACTTTGGGATTTGAGTTTTCCTGAAAAGATACTTTCAAACCTATTAGAAACTACTGAAAGTCCCCAAATGATTTTCTTAACTGAATGAAAGAGAAAGCAGCTAACATGGATACATGACACATCCTAAAACTACAAAACATTTTAAATAGCCCTAAGCCTAGATTCTGTACCATAATACAAATCCATTCAAGGACAGAAAAAGAAAAGCAAACAAAACAGCTATTGTATTTAATTAAATGCATTAACAAAACACCAGAGCATCTGCATACTAATATTTTTTACAACAGTTGTTCTTTGTGTAACTGAATATGGGTATTGGTAAGCAACAAAGAAGGGTATTTGTGCCACCAAAGTAGCTTCTCCCAACGCATAACGCAGTGAGCTATAAAGTATAAATCTTTCTGTATCCCTCATTTCAGTAGTGAAAGCACACATTTAAGTTTTCCAATAGATTTTCTGCCTGCTTAAGTCTTCTCCAATATTTAAAAATGTGTAACAGAAGTATTGTTAATGTTTGAGCTAACTAATCAAAGTCTTCAAGTGCATTTGGAAAGACAGATCACTTTAATAATGTCTTAAGGATATCCAGAATTCATGGGGCATGTAAACATATGCTTATTTATTAATTTAAAACTGAGTATTTATATATATAGATAACTATATATATATGTACACACACACACAGACACTGAGGGTGATGAGGCACTGGCACAGGTGGCCCAGAGAAGTTGTGGCTGCCCCATCCCTGGCAGTGTTCAAGGCCAGGCTGGATGGGGCTTTGAGCAACCTGGTCTAGTGGAAGATGTCCCTGCCCATGGCAGGGGGGCTGGACTAGATGATCTTTAACGTCCTTTCCAACCCAAACCATTCTGTGATTCTATGACTGTTCTACCAAAACTCATTGTAAATGCTGTGCATATGACACTGATACCCTTTTTTCTGTTCCTTCCTTGCAAGATGAAGCTCTCGTTAAAACAGAGTGCCCTTCCTGTGCCATATCACTTGTACACAAGAAAGCTGCCCAGGGAGAAAGAAGTCTTCAGGATGTAAATCACTGTGAAATGGGTTAAAGACCAAGTATAGCAGAATGCATTGCCACAGGCATCACCAGAAGGCTATTACAGTGTCGACTATTTATATTTCATTGAATAAAGTCATTGAGAGCTGTGCAAGTGAGAGCATGAGAAAAGCACATACTCGCATGAGCCCAAAAGCAGCAGGAGGGAGCCAGATGCCAGGCAGGGATTTGACACTCCAGGAGCAGCCAAAGAGCACTCTGGAAAGCGTTGCCACCTTTCTACCTCCCCTTGCTCTATGCAGCTCTGGAGCCTGTACTGGCATGATTATCCCTGTTACATGTTGGTCAGAGTGAACAAAGCCATTTGTTCCTTGTACACACAGTGACTCCCAAAATGAAGGAATACAGAAGGACCAAAAATTCGAACAATCTGTTAATGGAACAAAATTGAAATTCCAAAGGTGCTTTCAATGAAACAATATTAAATTCAACCCCCCATTGCCTCCTAACATGAGTTAGGCCACATACAAGTATTTTCAAACCCACTGCACTGTAATGCTTGGTTTGACATTAACAGTTTAGCCAATTTCTTGAGAATCAAACTAACACTTTTGCATAAGCCTCTAATCAGCTGGGGCCTCTCAACCTGGTGGTTCAAACAGCACCTACTGTCAAGAACGTGGAAACCTGTTCTATACAAAGAACAATCTCTGATGTATTGGATACAAATACCCTTCTCAAGGGTCACTCGGCAGAGCTGCTCTATGACAGTCCCTTCTTGTGTATATAGAGAAGTCTGTAGCCTTATTCCATGCAGGGAAGAACCTGGAGAGAGGTTGTTCAGCGAACAGTTTTAATGTGTTAAGTTTAAAAAAAGAATTACAAGTTTTTCATCTCCTCCCACTCCTTTCCAGTCATGCTTTCTTGCAAATACTTGTAATTCCTCTCACATTCTTACTGCTGCTCCCTCTGCAAATGCTGTAAAATAAATGAGTAAAATGAAGCTGATAAAAGCTGAACCATATTCCCCTACTTTGGCTTCCCAAGAGAGACTTAGTTAAACAACCACAGCATATTGCAAATATTGATTGCAATAATACATGACAGCAGCTTAAGTATTTGTAAGAAATCTTAAGGATTAAGTATTATTTACTCATTACAAACACCAGAAAGTACATTAATCACATTTATAACACCAAATATTTAATATATTTTATCATAACTACACATTTCTGTGACTGATGACTAACTTCCTTTTTCCTGGCCTTCTTTTCTCAGGGCATGAAGATGAAAATTCTCTCACTTAAGCTGAAATGAAAAGTTGATTCAAAGGTCCCTAAAGCTAAGTCATGTATATTTTATAAAGCAGTGCTCTTCAGTATATGAAATAAAATGTGTATTTGTCCTTTGCCACATTTTTTGTCCTACCTCTTCTGTAAGACAACAAACAGGTAGTTAAAAATATAATTCAGTACAGTTCTTAATTCTGAGTCAATGATATTTCAGTGTATTTACTGAAATGCTGGTAATAAAATATGAAGTAAAACATCTGGAATTTTGTACTGACTTACATGGTTTTGGTCACTCGAACAACAAAAGGTTACACCTAAAAATTTCTCAGCTTTGCAACACCTAAGGTTTCAAGATATTCAGTAAACCATAGCAGAAAGGTAGGTGTGTAATGTATTAGTAATAGTCTGCCATGCATTATTTGAGAGGCTGAAAACCACTGTTCTGGAACACATGGCTTTCAGTAACATTTGTGGTAATATCAGGACATCTGAAATAATGAAAAGGACAGAAAAAGCACATCCATCATCACTAGATATAAGCCGCATTTGAGGATGTCTGGGTTCCAACTCTGTGGTAACTGCTTCCCAACATTTTGATTTCCTTTTTTATGCAGTTAAGTTCTCTAGAAGAAGGACCTTAAGGAATTGTTTTGTAGGAAGTATTCAAAACCTGAAGGGTTAAAAAACCATGTAGATGAGGCCCTTAGTGACATGGCATAGTGGTGGACTTGGCAGTTTTGGGGTAACAGTTGGACCTGAAGATCTTAGAGGCCTTTTCCAACCAAGTTGATTCTGTAAGTCTATGAAGTACACCATAAGGCACCACTGGGAGCCCTAATTCAATTGTCTTTGGATGCTGTCCTGAAGTCACACTCATAATTTTTCCTGCACTATCACTCCTTACACACTGTCAGCTATTACATTAGCCAGGATCAAATGAAAATCAGGCCAATTTTATACTTTGTTTCCTTGGAAAAAGCATCTTACTATCTGGTGCTCAGCTGTATCGAGTATCAAAGGAGAGTGTAGCAAAACCTGTTCATCCAGTAGACCAGCGCAGGTCATCTGTCAGAAACAGCAAGGCCAGTCCAGGCTGTCAGCCACAGTATTACAGCTGCATGACTCAACACGCAGCAGAAGCACCAACTGATCATAATGAAAGGAGAAGAGGGGGTGAGAATGGGTGCAAACCAGTAAACTGACATGGAAAAACATTCAGCAAACAAGATTAAGATTTTCTGGCCATTTGCTGAGCAGCTTTAGAAAGTACAGGGGTTACCAACCAAAATGCTTGAGGTGGTTTCCACTCTCTCCCTTGGGCACCAGTGAGAGGGTATGTGCCAGCTCCTGGTTTGGACTTTTACTGTAGCACAGGTTGCAGTAGAAAGGGGTGTCTGTGGCCATTAGGCTTCACTACAGAAGGAAAGAACTGTGTTTGCATTGTTAAACCTGAACTGCAAAGCTTGATTTTATTACCTCATTATGCTAAGATGCTGCAGACAAAAAATGGCTCTCAGCCTAACTTCACTAATCTGGTTAGAAGGCAGTATGCCATCAGACATTTCACTTCACAAATCTAATTACTGGGTTTGTCTGATGCTTGTCAAACTGTTGGAAATCAATTTTGAACAAATATTTCTGTCTGCAATGGACAGCATGCAGCGTAACTGTGAAACAAACAGCTGGTCATAGCTCAGAACACAGCTAGAACTATCTGCTTGTACACTTAGCCCTTACCCAAACATTTTTCCCATTTCCTAGTAGAATGAATACAGAGAGAAAGGCCACAGTGTCTCATAACACAGATTCATGTGCATTTTTAACACTCCTACTGCAGTTATCAGAGATCACTTCCATTACAGCTCACTCCCCTCCCTCCCTCCTTACCAAAGCTCATCACTTTCAGGGAAAAAAGTCCACCCAAAACACAGATCTTTTCTTTTGCTTTCAGAGTAACTGAAGGAAAAACATTTTTCTGCACAAGAAATTCATTTTTTCCTATAGGTTAATCAAGCTGTAGACCAAACTTGCACAAAAATGAGAAGCTATCTGCTAAGCATAACATGCACTCCTTTGACTCTCCTCCCTCACTGCATACGTTCGACATTATGGAGCATATAAGGCTTTTACCAGACAAGAATGAAAGGTTGTGAGGGCTCTTCCATTCCATTGATGAGCTCAGTGTACTTCTACTCTGAGCTGAGGCAGTAAGAATATAATTTTCTTTAAAATAAACCTTAATACTAAATATTGGGAAACCCCACCCGGCCCAGTATAGTCTCATAAATACCTTTTACTACAGAGTTGTATTTACTTCTACTGAACTAAGTTGAATAAAAGACCAGGTTTAGTTCTGTACTACATCTTGAGTTGGTAATGATCACTGGCTAAGCCTGCTGAAACAGACTGTTGGTAATGGCACAACAGGTTTTTAGATCTGACTTTTAGACTGCACTGCTGTGGCCAGATGAACGAAAGTTCCACTTAAAATTTTACAAAAGTAGCCCAACAAATGCTGCTTTCCCTTGATCCCTGACGCCTTGAGAAATACCAGTTCTTAGACGCAGGCAGCATTATCCCCCTGAGAGCTATTGCTGGACTGAAAACCAATAGGTCAAATAGTATCTATGAATGGCTAGACCTTTGCTAATGCCAAAGTCTTGGCACAATTCCATTCAGACTCATGAAAGATGTCATCTCTCCAAGCCCTCCCTGGCCCTCTCCCGCTGAGGAAGCAGAAGCTGGCATTGCAGCAGAGCTGTCATGAAAACACAAGAAGGTTTTGATGGAGAGAAGGGAAGTGCCAGTTTGCATCCTATTATAGAAATACCTGTCTTTGCAGGTTTAGCAGGAGGAGTGACACATGTCTGCATTATTTATGCTCGTATTCTGAAGTAAATAAATACTGCATTCACTCAGGTAGAATAGGAATATGTACTTTTTAGCATACATCTATGTTGTAGGAAAAAATGAAAACTGCATAGGAGAATGACAGTTCCTTCAGATACTGATTACTACAGTGCAATTCTTCTCACTTAATTTCTGATACTAAGCTAAAATGTATTCCAGATCTGCTGGAAAAAAACCCTCATATATTTCACATACTTTGGCATCAATTTGCACATAGCTGTTTTATTAGGTAAGAGACGCAGTAAAATCTTTCAGAATTACTAGCACCCTACTTTCCAAGGGACCAGTCAATGAAAAACTTGCCGGCTGCCAAAGGTGTCTGTAACACTAGTGCTGTTCCTCTGACACTGGGATAAACCTTCCAAGACAACTTAGCAGTTTCTTTGCCATTCCCTCAGCGTACCAGACTTGATGCTGAAGCTTAAAACCAGAGGTCCAACAGACTTTTTTTTCTTAAACCTACTCCAAAAGACACCTCAGACTCAACACGCAAGAAATTTACTGGGAGGCCCAAGTAACACATTGTCTGTCACTGCACCAAGTTTAAATTTCCTCCTTTTCCTCTGTTCTAATAGGGTTTTATAGCACAGACTGTATATGTATTTTTGCAATTCAGTGATGCATCTTTATAAGAAATTAACAGTCACTCCTAACTTCTGAGCTCTTGCAGAAAGGTTTTCTACTGCGCCATCTGCGGCCTTTGCATTGATCAGCTACATGTAAAGAAAGCCACCTATTTGGGAAAACATGGCCCAAACCATAGCAAAAAGAAGACAGCTCTGTACTTTGTTATTTGCTCCATGGGTGTGTGACAGTGCTGTATGCTTGTGAGCATGCTGAAGTAAAGAAATATGCAAGTAAAAGGAGGCTGCAGAAAAGCTGAAAATATCTCCTGTGGGAAAACAATTTTCACTCTCAAGACTGTAACTGAAACCATTCCACCTGACTGCACAAACTGCCCTGCATTCTCCATGGTTTTACACAGCTGGTCACTTGGTTATCGTGCTACTGATTCACAATAAAGAGCTGAAACGAAGCCCACACGGTGGCCTACCATTGCAGAGGAATGCAGCAGTGTAGGCCTGGCTCACAACCTCTCTCTCTTGTTTTCCAGAACTTCTGGCACTGCTTCCATTTGCTGGGGGTTACAAAGGAGAGTACAGAAAACAAAAAAGCCTGTGGTTAAAACCAGTGGGACTTGCTATGGCAGAAATTTGGAATCTATGAGAAGCATGTGGCAACCCTCCATACAGCCCGCAGAGAGTTTTTTAAGAACTCAACCAAAGAATTTTATCCACCCACCAGTTTCAAAGAAAAATGTTCCTTTGTGTGACTAGAACATACAGGTTTGTTTTAATCTCGAGTATCTCGCGAGGGATCCACCCACAGCAAAGTGAGCTGGGCATCGTTTGTAATGAACAATTTCATGTACTGAAAGAGGAAAATTTGCATCACCTGGTTGATCCATCAGCATTTGCCTTTAAAAGTTGTGCAGCTGACTGTTATTAAACAAAGAGTGCCTGATTATTCATCTTTTCTCCCAAAACACCTGTACATATCCTGCCCTCTCCCAAAGTAACAGCGCAACAAAATGACTAGTGCTCACAGCAGATTTCACCACTTCCACCACCTTGTATTTTCCACATCAGTTAGGTTTTTCTGAAAAATAATCTATTCCTGTCAGTGCAACCGACAGATTTCTTTCATTACACCATAGCGAAACAGGGCCTTAAAATGAGCAGAAAAAGAAATGATGATGAAATAACTGAGGTGAGGACAGGGACTGAACCAAAGGCAGTTGCTAACAGCATGATAAGCAGCACAAAACCCTCAGCTGTAGGGTATTTTCTGTTAAAACCCATCACTTAGCCTCTCCAAAAGGGTTCTCGAGAACACTACTAGTTTTTCTTGACCAGGGTTTAAGTGTCTGATGGTAGTTTCCTATTTACAAAGTATAAGCTGCAGAGTAAAATACAGTTAACCAAATACACTAACCTTAAGAAACACACATTATGACGACAAGGAAGCTACATAACAGCAAACCCCCATGTATATGAACTTCATTTTAGTCCTACAGAATACTGTTCATGTGTGTTAAGTTTTCCCCAAGGCAACCACTTACACCTAACCTCAACAAAACACTTCAGAGTAATGAATACAGCCTGAAGTACTGTATATGACTTCTTCATATGTTAAAAAAAGAGAGACTATCAATGCCTGTAACTCCCCCCAAAATAATGCACTGATTCGATGCTTTGGGGACATCAAAGTCTGATTTCAAAGATAGCTGTGATAGACCAGGCACAGGGAAAAAGTAAATTACACAAATGTAGCAGGCCTAGACAAAGCAGCACACAGTGCAAGCTAGGTTTTTGGTAGCTGTTAATTACCTGAGGATGCTGTAATCAATACACTTGAAATTTTTACGCATCCTTAAGGTATACATTGCTGCATCTCTGGCTTTCCCTGTTAATGTTTTAATAGCCCACTTCATCTCAGTGAGTCACTGTCATAGAATTTGCAATGAGGGGAATTACTTCGGTAGTTTTTCAGCAGAACTTTTCTTCACAGAAAATTCTAAGATCCACTACAGTCCTAGAAACAACACATTTGGAGTACAAAGTACATGTTTGCTACTATTTCTAAAAATATCTGGGCACAAATAAACCATTTGTAGACCATTTGCCATTGTGTTGCACTCTTCTACATGTTTTACAAAGCTGAAGATCTGGCTCTACAGATGTTGACAGAATATACTCATAAAAAGCTAAGAAGGGGCTGCAGGGATGTTCAAGGCTGCCTGAACTGCAGACCTCTGCAGTCAGTACATGTCCACAGCTGTTAGACACTATCTGTCTGACATTGTCTTCACTTTGGAATTAATTTTCACCTTACATCTGTGGCGAAAGGTCACAGTAGCAGACAGTTGCTTGATCAGTGTCTGCCAACAGTTCTCTTACCCTCTTACCCAGCCGTGCGTGTTGCCACAGGTGGAATCAGTTTTGGAAGTTTGTCCTTCCTGCACAGAAAGTAGTTCATTTTGCATCCTTGCCAGAGGAATTTAAATGGCTGTGCTATCACAAAGATCATACGCTGGTGCCTCCTACATGTCCCAGTTACAAATAGGTTTCTCCCCGTTTCATTTTACAAGCTTATTTATACAGGTAGCACGTGACAGGAAAACAAAACATTTCTTCTAGATAAGCTAAAGGAGGGGGCAAAATTACAAGATTTCAGAAGTAGCCTTGGCCATTAGTACCATCTGCACAGCATGAAATCTCACATTTTTAAAAGACTTATTCACATCGTGTTTGCTAGACTGAGAGCAAATGTGTTCTGCCTGTACAACAATTCAAAGTAATCTTGTTTGCCATGCACCTGAGCCCGGCTGAAAGTTGTACAGCTTCTGTAAGGCACAAGGAATAATCAGTTCAAACAGATGAGACCCTGACAACTAGCTGAAGCTTAGCACAGTGCTAACGTGGCTTCCCTTTGGCAGCAAAATACAAGGCACTCAAGCTCCAAGTCCCACAGCATGCCTAAACTGGGCAGAAGTGTGGTGCATAGACTTCTTGCAGGTTCTTCCCATGAATTAATTTCCAGCACACAGCACGGGCAATCACTAACTCCTCAGTATTCTTCTGCTAGAAAATTAAAAGACGAGCTTAGCACAGAAGTGGTCATCTTTCACTATTCTTACACCTTTAAGTGCAGCTCAGCTACTGTTCTTTGCTAGTTTCATAATCTAGTGCATGACTGAATTTTACACTAAAGTCTATCAGTAAGTACAGCATACTTGTATAACATACTGTTTATATGCAAATTTTATGCACTTTTTGCATACTAACTCAAAGCAGAAGAATTATAATTCCCTGCTCCTCTCGCCTTCCCATATTCATTTCTGCTTATTTCAAGGTCTAGATAGTAGACACTTTTTAAAGAAGTCTTCAGTTCTCACTCTGCTTGCAGAAATGGTACCCACTTTTCACCTTACCACAGTACCTTGTCCCGATATCAAACTTCCTACCATATATACAGAGACAAGCTTCAATCTCTTCTCCCTCATGCCAATATACGTCAGACCAACACGGTTGAATACAAAAGTCACAGGTTGTCACAGACTAATCTTTCTACTAAGCATTCAATGGTCTGCAGTATAGCAGTTGATTTAATTTATCTCACTTCTTTTGTCTTATCTTACTGTTTTTTCTAAAACTTGTAAAATACAATCTTTAAACCCAGTTTCCCATTGCTGAATTCCCACATATAAACACGCACACAAGGAAAATTTCCTTTAACAAATTAAATCTCTCCAACCTACAACAAGTGCTAAAGGTTTCAACTGTAAACTTTAGAGTCTTAGTCCTGTATTTCCCCACCCCACGTTATAGCAATGCATGTTACAGCAATGAATGTACACAGACCAGTTTATATATACACATTACAACAGACTGAGGCAAGCTTAGCATGGAAAAAAGCATTTATTGTGCTTAACACCATGTTTACTGTGGTAAGTGGCAAGTGATGGCAGTGTTAATTAGCATTCCCATCAGCGCAGCCAAAAGAATCTGCCAAATGAAAACAAAATTCCTGGTGGAATTATTAAAGCATATTCATACAGAACCAGTTTGTTTAAGTCAATGAAATATTAGAAGAAATAAATAAAATCTCAAGAAAAAAATCTGAATCCTGTAGCAGACATAGGATTTTTGATTGGCAAAAGCAGAAGGTAATGGGTCTTAGAAACACATCCAGGGAGCACAACAAACCCTGTGGCACTGCAGAAATACCAGTCTCTATGAAGAACTAAGAAAACTTACGCAATTAAATCTCCTTAATTTAAGACATATGTATCTAGTAGTTCCACTGGATTCCACCTGAGATACAGTATGCTCTTAAGTCAGAAAAAAAATCCAGGAAATAATTAGGAAACCCCAAAGCTGTTAAAGTAAAATTAAACATACAACAAAGGTCTATTTCTGCCTCTGAGCTAACCATCTGTCAGAACAGCCTTTTAGATTCCTGCTTTTAGTGCCTAACCTCAGCTATTCTAGGTCTTGAGAAACTCCATCCCACTCTCCATCATGACAAACCATGTTATATAGTTCTAAGTACATAATAAACCTGCTCTTATCTAGACTAGGCCACATTAGACATATTTTCTATGCACCAACAAATCACTGAGATTAGATTATAAATAGTAAGACACTTGTGAGCTGTACCATAGTTCTAAATGTGACTCAATGCTATACGAAGAACAATGGTGACAAACTGTATAAAACCGCGGCAGTGATCGATGGTACTTTACACAATATCTGCTTTTCAGTAGCAGCAATCTAAGAGTGAAAAACTGCTTGCACAGTACCAAGCCTTGTACCAGTTTGTGGGAGTTACTGCTATTAAAAAGAGAAGAAAGAAAAATGAATTCACAAACTTTATTTTGCTGTTTGAGTATGTATAAAGTCACTTTTTATGGGATGAAGAAAAAACGTTCAGTAAAAAGAGCTATTAGTTCTGAAGAATAAAATGACAGCACGATCGAGCTACACATGACCTGAATTATTTTAACAGGCAAGAAATGCTACAAGCACAGTTTTCCAAGTGTAATTTGGGTATGTTTCAATCCACCCAGCAAGTAGGAGAATGTTTAAAGCCATCACTTCTAGAATAATTTACGAAGACCCTGAAAGCAATTCAATAGGTTGCAGCAGAAGAAATATCATGGGACAGGAGTTGTAAACAAAAGTAATTCCTGGCTGTCCTAAGTGAAGACACCACCCCAGGAAGGCAGGCAATATCGTGCCTGCCTTTTGCTGTCAAAGATTGCTCCACTTGCACCCCAGGCCAGCAGAAGCCATGTCACAGCCCTCAACACCATGCTCATCCCAGCCAACAAACCTGGCTGATGCCTGGAATGGGCTTGGTGTTGCACTAACCTGGGATTCGCAACCTCCAGAAGGAAATTCCTCAGGCGCAGCAGACCTGTGTTCACCTGCAGTGGGCTGAACAATCAGTAGTTCTAAACCATGTGCCATTTGAACTCCCACAACAAGAAAGGTACTTAAGAGTTCATCAGAAGTGCTATGAGAATGCCATGTGCTTTGCCGAAATAAACACAGACAACTCTGCCTCGATTTTCTCAGCAGGAAGTTTTGTTTTTCTACCTCCTAGGAAGCTGTGCAGACAGCTCACGAAAGGTAAACAATGCTCCGTAGACAGAAAATATCTGTGTTAATCTTATCTCTGAAAAGGTCATTCATTTCCCAGGTAAACGCTTTAACAACATCTCTGTAGCCACAAATTATGACTGTTTGGCAAAATACAAAGTCTCTCCTACTCACAGTCTGCACTATCCCAGAAAGTTATTTAGCATCCTTTTGAAATACGTGAATTATGCAACCTATTTATAACCCTTGCAATTTGGTTCAGTTCTCAATTTAGGATGTAGTCCATCATAGGGAATCACGGACTCTGGTTATTCTGAAAAACCAGGATGACCAGTGCAGCCCACCAAGGGCTACACTACAGTCTGTAGAAGACCAACATGCTGAAGGAGGTAGCAGGATCTCTCTCGATTTGTGTTCATGGCTTACTGAGTGTCTCTTCTTTTTCCCCCCACTGCAAGCCTGAACTACTGGAATCAAGAGTGAATGGTATAATAAGAGGCAATTAAAAAAATAATTTTAAAAAATTAAAAGAAGAGCTACCCCTGGTCCTGCTCTGCTCCCCTTGTTTAGGTACCTGAGGTGCCCGTCCTGCCTGCCTTGCTGTCACCCTGGGCATTGGGCAGCCCGCTCCTGCTCCCTGGCAGCCTGAAAGCATCAAAACGCAAAAAGCAGATGCATTTGAGTCCTTATTTATTCTCTCTGGCCTTCAAAAAACACCTGAAAGAAAATTAACCCACGCTCAATCTGATGAGTGTAAGAAAAACAGAAGGTTCCACCTTGTTTCCATCTGCAATGTCAATTTACAGAACTGCCTCCCGTACACACTGAATTATCCTAACTACCTCAGTAAAATGAGATGCTGAGAGGAGGGGTTAAAACTCAAGGATATCTCTTCCAGCAGCAAAGCCCACTGAGGATAAGTATTGTCTGAGAAATAAAAGCAACAACCCAAGATACGTTTTATAGTAAGAAAAAAAAAAAAAAGAGAAGAAGTAATTCATAATCAGGACAAAACCTTGCACTTGTAAAAGCCTCCAGCTCTGCCTGCTTGCCTTTCAGAAAGTGACATAAAGAGGCAATCACTGAAAAAAACAAATCCCCCACTCCCTACCTGCATCTCTTCCTGACAGTTCTATGATGTTCAATAAGACAGATCTATCAAGCCACAAAGAAAACAGGCGAGACATAGTATTTGGAACAGAAGAACATCCACCCCATTTCTGAATTCCCCATTTTCTATTCTGAAAAGGAAAATATTTTTCTTGCGCCTGAAAGCAGTAAAATTAAGGCCCTTATTCTTTGCAGTTGGCTGACACAATTTGGTTGAAATCAGCAGTTGTCAAATTACCCTATACTTCTACTGATGGTACAAGAAGTGTGCTGCAATTCATATAGAAAATGAAAAAAAACAGGATAAATTGATTTGGAGCTGTATAAATGCCATTATAAATTTGGAGCTGGACAAATGCCATTCTCTGGGCATTTATTCTATTTCATAGAAATCTAATTTATGAGTTGCTGCAGGTTGACTAGATGACAGAAGTTGAAGTCATGCTGGTTACATCTTTTTTCATTGCCAGGTCTGCCACACGTAATGAAAGGCTTCAAGCTTCCTGAATACAGTAAAAGTGAACTGAAAGGGTAGTTCACATTTACCAAGTGCACACTTTGTGCAGTCCTTGCAAGTTTTATGTGGTTAGCTAAGTGCTGTCTACCATCACCACCACTAACCAGCAGAAAAACTCCATCATCTTTAGCCGCTCTGCTGCTTGCACTGCAGTAGAGATCTGCTAATTTTCCTTAAGTTTATTTTGTCTGGTATTTAAGTCACCAAGAGCCACTTGTGCTCATGCGAGTGGCAGGATGTACAACATCTAGCCTGGTTCACAGGCACTTTAACATCATTGGATAGATGTACAACCTTGTACATCTAAGATGTATCATGGATACAACCATGAACCTCAACTCTCTTGAGCCATGCTGTGAAAAACACATTTGCACCTGTACAGCTGTAAGTCAGCATAGAGATGAGATCTATTTTATGTTGCAAAATTATTAAGTTTTGCAAGCAGAAACCTTTTGCCACAACTATCCTGCGTATACACATACACAAATTTGATGTAATTAGTAAGTGCCAGCCTACCTACTGCCTGAATAAAGGCAATTCCCTTAATAAACATAAACCTCAGTCAAACAGATATATGTCAGCAAAGGGCAAGGGTGAACGTAATCCAGTGCAGACACACCACATCCTTGAGGAATGCACCAGGTTACCTTCTGCCAGTGAAGCTTCTCACACTGGGCATACACAGCAGCATCTACACAAACACCAGCATTAATAACTGAGGAGTACCAGCAGCATTAAGCCTCCAGAAGGGTTAGCTAACTTAGTTCAAATATACCTTGGATGAAGAAAAGGAATCAAGTCAAAAGAAATACATTTTAAAGGGTCAGTGATTAGAAGAAGAAATTTATCCAAAGCAACTGTCTTCTCATGATTTGTGACACCAACTGAAACAGAGCAAGAGGCTCTGCTTCTGAGAACCATTAACACTCAATGAATACGACTGCACTTGAATGCTGACTGGAGAGATGCCAGTGATGCCAGCGATACCACAGAAGCAGCTACCGCAACATCTTTTCCTCCTTTACAGAAAGGCTGTTTGCCCTACAGGATCTGTAAAAAGTCTTATAAAATAACTGAATGAAACTTTTTTACCTCTGACCCCAGCATACATATCAGGGACTGTGTGCTTCATCTCTCTTACAGTAATTGCACAGTGTTATGATTCAGAACTAAGCTGGTATGTTCTTGGGAAACATTCATGTTGTCGAAGCATTTCAAAGTCTTTCCTGCATCTATTTCATACAAATTAAAAAATGATCAAGGCTCGTAATCAGTGAAAATCTCCAAAGAATTAGGAGGCCAATGGCCTGGCTGTAGAATAACAGTCTGTCCTTTTGTTTGTTCACACAGGGTGTACTCGGGTTACATACCTGTCCCTGCACTAGTGGCAGGGAATGAACCCTGACGTCCTGTGTCACTCAGCCTGCACATTAAGGTTTCTTTGATGTGGGAACGTGGACACAGAGGTGTGGAACAGAGGAATGAAGGGACTGTGTTCAGACAAATACAAATAGGGAGGAGGAGGACCCAGCCCCAGGGGAGAACTGGAAAATGTTCCTGGGGCTCTGCATTTCAGAGGGATCCTTTTGTATCTTGTTATTCCTCAACTTCAAAGGGAGGGAGAAACACTTCTTTGTTTTAATGGTGCACATATTAAAAAAAAAAAAAAAAATCATACACTGGGAAAGAATTTCAAAGTACAGAAAGAAATCTTTAGATTCCAGGATCAGTTATGTGCTTGATCAGCCAACTTTTCTACCCTACTTAGGATGCAAACACTCTGGTATTGTATCTGTCCAAAGCAGAGCAATAAGCCAAGTACTCAAAGCTTTCCACCCATGACTGCAGCCAGTATGAGACACATGCCATGAATTTCAGACCAAGACCCAGCTGCAGAAGAAGGAAACATCCCATTCTCCTCTCAGCTGAAATCTTCTCTCCATATCTGTAATAACTCTTCTGCTTCCTTTCTCTTCTTGCCTCATGCAGGCATAATAAATCAACTGCTGTGTCTCTTCTTTCAGCATACAATAGGATATATTCAACCAGAGCAATTTAAAAATGAGTGGTCTCCAAAAGTGAAATTAAGTATTTGTATTGTGTAGTTACTGCCTTAAAACACCTCCCTCTTTGGAGGCGGCTTTTGCATGTCTCTCATCAAACTGCTTTTTAAGGCAAACATTGATAGCTGTTAGCAAGCAAACTTTCAGCCTTGTGACTGGTATGGCCAGGTTGTTCTGGCAGTGAAGTCTAATGGAAATCAAAAGCAAACAAGCCAGATGTGTAACCACTCTACCCTCGAAATAGGCTTTGTTTGAAATGGGTTGTGTATGGAGGAGCTGGCAATAAAGCAGCAGCTGTCAAATTCTGCTGTTGAACTATTATTGCCAACTTAACCAACCGTTCCAAACAGACTGGAAAGTGCTCGAGGAAAAATAAGAAAAAACAAAAAACCACAGTTGTGGCAAATGACCAAATGAGCCCTTAGCCAAGTGAAACTGCATGTTACAGACAGCTGCTGTTTAAGGGTCTATGCCCATTTAACCATCTCACTTGGCTGTCCCCAGTATCTTTCTTAAGACACACAGAGCTAGGGGCCCTACCATCAGCAAAACTGGAAACGTTGTCAGTATTTCACCTGTCAGATTAGAGCTCATATGCAGTCTGGCATCAGTTATTTTCACCTTCAAGTTTTCCAAAGAAAACCTTGTATAGACTCTCAGATGTCAATGGTTATTTCACATCTCCAAGTTTCCAGAACATGGTATTGACATAAGTGACCACTACTAATGCTTGCATGGTCTGGATTTTTCTAGTCCTTCCCTTCCATTTACAATTTTCTCCTTTGAGACCAATCTGTGAACATGAAAATGCTTTAGGCTATACTCAAGAGCTCACCTCTGTGCTCCCTCGTCTTTGTTATTTACAACACCAACAGGTCATGATCTTTCTGATATTTTTCCCAGAGTATTTAAAAATTCCCTCTGGGTATTTCAGAAAATCCATCCACAACACAGAAAATGCCTGCTTAACAATTGCACATCTGCTTTTTATTTTGTACAAGTTTCATTCTCCAGCAGATAGGGTAACGTGCTGTTGATTTATTATACATTTTCATATGCCTTTAGGGGTTTTTTTATGTTTTAAATATGAAGCAAGATACTAACACACAGGACTCAAAATGATTTAAGGAAAAAAAGGTAGATTCAGACAATAAAACTTCTTGTCTGTGTGCTAAAAAATTCTCGTAGCAGGACACCAAGAAAACTGGCTGTGGTAAATACCCTCTGCAAGGTAAAACAAAATCAGCACAATTTTCCCATCTCTTCCTTGGGACCACAGTTATGCAGCATTTTGCTGCTAATTAAATAACCTGTTGCTTTTGGATTTACTGTAAGATGTGTTTGCTCCATCAGGAGAAAATAAGATTGAAAAGGAAGAAATGTGTGTGGCTTTTACTCAGCAAGGATCATAAAGCACAGCTTGCAATAGGCATTGATGCTTGCAATAGCATGTGATTAGTAAACCCATTAACAGTGGTGCAAAACTTACTTTGTGGTCTCTAAAACTTCTCTGAGTCAAAACCTGAAAATTCAGCGTCCAAGGCACCTACAGGTGTAGGCCTGTAAGCTGAATAAATATAACACTGATGGAAAGAAAAGAACATATGACAATGCATAAAGAATATCAAATCAAGTATCAAATTTACATACTCCCATTTCCAGCCTCTGGCACTCCAACAATGCAAACTCTAAAAAATTATGTGTTTCCCAAAGCTTGCAGCCAACGATCATGGTCTGTTCTACTGGGATGAGTTTGAAGAAGGAGAATATTACCAAGCTGTCCTACAGCATCAATGGTATTGTCTGTGTCAATGGTCCCTGTTAAAGACAACTTTGTTAGTGACCTGCTTTGAAGTAAAGCAGAGTTTCATGTCAAAACTTTAAAGTTCAGCAGAGCAATTCGTCCCAAAGAGAGCACAGTAAAATCTTGAATTCCCTGAAATGGTGCCTCAAACTGAGAACACAGAGAGCATACTTATTTGCAAGGGGAAAAAAAGCGCAAAAATGTCTTAAGCTCAAAGCCACTTCTACCTACTTGACATCATGTGCGTCTAACATAAAAATTGGTCTAGCCTTCATCGTAACCCATAATAAACTACTAAACTTCTACTGCAACAGACTCCACTTTGATAAAACCTAGACTTCAGTTTTCTTTTAAAGTGAGGTAACACAGGAAATTCACAGCAACTACTTTTCTATGAAGGAATGTTTAATCTTTATGCAGTTGAACAAAGCTCTTGTTAAATGAAGTGACTCTTTAGGGTGCAGGCTACAAATGTCTCCATCTATTTCATACAAATGAAGCTGGAAGCACCTGTCAGCCTGATTTGGCTGGATTTAACAGGACTAAGGGCCTCTGAAGTGGAGCAGGACATAATACAGAATAAAGCAGACAGCAGATGATATTGGATTTTTCTGACCTAGTAAGGGCAAAAGGATAGGTGACAAACAAGATGCTTTACAACTACTATCAGAACAAAAATGTCTCTCAAGGTAGTAGCATCATTAGAAGGAGCTAGTGAGGACAGATTCCAGACACAACAATAGGTCATATTTGTAATCTGGCACTAAGACTGAAATTTATTCTCTTTTCTAAAAAGTTCAGACAAGCCTGAAGTATAGATAAAAGGCATAAATACAAAAGTAAAAACGTATTTCTTGGTCTGAAGATGGTAAACTGGCAGCATCAATCTAATTAGCAGGGAGAAAGGGGGCAGAGGAGGCAGTAAAACTCTGACAAAAGGAGTATTAGTATGAAGTTGAGGCCCATTTCAGCGGCTGAGAATTAAGAATTTTGTTAAGGTTATACTCTTCTTTAAAAAAGATTTTAATAGGGTGTGGACAGTGGACAAAACCAAACCAAACCAAACCAAAACAAAAAAACAAACAAAAAAACCCACAACATAAGCACCTGATTTGACTTTTAAATGAATGCAATTTACCATATTCTACTTTTATTAATTATCGAGAAAGAAAAGATTAGGCAACATGAACATCTAAAACCGCAGAATATGTTTATTTATTCTACTACAGAATAGTAGTGGAATACTACTGCCTAACTGTGCAACACTTGTGCGTCACAGAAATGAATGTTTGTACACACATACACAACATCAGAAAATCTTGACATTTTTCTTAGTTTTCAGATTTAAAAAAAAGAAAAAAAGAAAAAAAGATTTCAAAACCAGAGTGAACTGATACACTTAATGTTTTTAGAAATTCTTAGGTTAGCCAATTCCTTCGCCTTTCAAACACATACACTTAACCACTGTACATTTGCTAAAAGGTTTATTGCATGCTTAGGAGACTGATAGCAAGCCAGTATGACTTTCTTAAAGCTTCAGCTTTTCAGGGATGCCATGTGTTTTCTAAAACCATTTTATAACAATTCTGTTAATAACAACAAAACTCTTTGGAAAGAGAGTATACTTTTGTTGATTCTGACTCAGTGTATCTTAGGCCTCAAATCTGGTTAAAGACTCACTGACTACAACAACTTTTATCAAAAGAACAGTACAATCTGCTAGAAGAAACTCTTCAGAGGAACTTTCTTTTTCAAGGGCATCCTGTTGCAGAAGGCGTCTCAAATCTTGACTCGAATTTGTTATTACAATAGAAGGGCCGCAACAGCCTCAAGCAGTGCTATTAACCCATGCCATCTCACCAATTTACCTGTGCAGGGCTGGAATATTCACTAGCACATGCCTTGCAGTGTCTCCCACACTGCATATATCCTGTCCACTTATTACAAATAAGGAAGGGCATTTGTCTTTTTAAAAATCAAAAAGACAAAATCTAAACAACTTTTCATTTGACCTTTAACATATGAACTTTTTTTTTCCTTTTTCTGATGTTAGGGATACAAGAAGAGAGATGGACTCCGCAGTACGGTTGTAGTAACAACCAAATTAATAATCAAGAAGCTTGTCAGAAGGAGAACTTGGAGTGTTTGTGGGTAGAGTAGCTGCTAGAAAGCAGCTGAGGTAGACTTGACTCCTGCCAGTAAAGGAGGATCATGAGAAGGAGGAGAAAGTGATGAAGAAAACGAAGGAACCAGACAGATAGACGGATGTAAATGCAACTAAAGAAGGGAAGAAGAGCACAGGGAGAAGTCTGGTGGTAAGCCAAAAGTGGACAATAGCAGTAAAATAGTATAGTCACACACTGGTAATAAGTCACAGTGAACAGGAAAAACACTAGGCTGGAGAAATGACCCAGAGCATAAGAAAAACACAGTCAGTGGTGGTACACGTTCTTTTTTACACCAGGAGGATTTTTAAACTGATTAATGCAAAGCAGGCAGGCCAGAAGAGGGACTGAAAAAATCCAAGCACCAGGCAGGTAACCTTATTTACAAAAATCTATGTGAGAATACGCAAATAATCTTGAACACTTGTATTTATGCAGCAGCCTATTCCATTAATACCAGAGACCTGGCAACAGATCATGCTGCATTCCTTGACTACTGAAGCGTTTTAATTTGAGACTGTAATAACAAGGTAACATACAAACTCTGACTTTCCTCCTCAGAAAGCATGGCAACCAGAGATCCTATTGTGCTTTGTTGCTGCATAATTGTTAAAGAAATGCTTTCCGATGCCCTGTGAGAGGGGGTACTATCTCGAAAGCTCAAAGGGATTGTTCATTTGATCACTAAGCACAGTATTATTCTAACCACTCATGCACGCAGAGAATGCATCTATTCTTATGTTCCCCTGAGAGTTGAGATCATCTGAGAGATGTTGGCTATCACATATAAAGGCTGAGGTAGAACTGCTGGCAGGATGTTTTAAGGGAAGGATGTTCACAAACGTGGAATTTCTCCTCCATGTTTTTGGACACCAGCTGAATTTGCTGACCACTGGGCTGATTTAGAACATGCAAATACAAAAGCAAATCTTTACAGGCTTTACAAATCTTTACAAACAGTTTTAAGAATGGTAAAAGATACAGAAGTATTTCTAATTCCAGATTCATGTCTCTTCCCCAAAGCTGAAAGTGAATTTGACCCACGGCTCTCAGCACAAGCAAATACTAACCCAAAATCAGAAAGAAAAACAACAAAACCAAACCAAACAAACGAAACCACAAAAAAAACCCCCACATAACAAACAAACCCACCAAAGCTGACCCACTCAAACACACAAGGAAAACCCCTACACTCACCCCCCACCAAAGACAATGTAATTAGCAAGGAACAAGGTTACTTGATGCTGTTCTGTCCTACCATCTCCCCTAAGAGTATGTATGAGTTTTTATTTCTGACCTCTTGTTTTTCAATATTTGAGTCACTCAGATATTCTTGTAATACACTTTAATGATTCTTCAGTTGTCTTGTTGAAAACATTAATTTGCCCACCAGTAATCTCAGAAATGAAACACCCAGCCTCTTACCCATACATATATTAATTAAAAACAAAAAATCTCCTCTAATTCATGCCACTTTAGCACAAGTAGCATATAGGCAAGAACTCAAATCAGTATTACGTCCTAAAATCTACAGAAGACTAATGCACTTTTCCAACTTACGCTTGAGAGAGACAACAGAATCGCCTATGCATCCCTACAGTGTGCACATTACTATTCTCTGAATTAACACAATAACCACACAGACCTCACTAGGAATTAAAGATGCATGTACAGCCCACAAAAGGACATAAAAAGGCCATATCAAATTCCTCCCCTTAATCTGAGGTCTACAGTTTTTCTTCCCTTCTGTGAAAAAGATGGCTTATTAGCATGACTCCTTATTTCTGTGTGTGAATAATATCCTTAAAATAAATGCACAATTGTAACCATGATTTTTTAAGGAGGTCCAAAGGATTCTAAAACCCTACACTTCATGTAAGTAAAATGCAATTTTCAGAAAGATGTGACCTCATTAAAAGTTCCATGACCAAGAAATGCTAGGAAATTTCACTCAGCTGAAAATGTCATTATTTTGCCCAGATATTTTTAATTCTAACACTGTAAGTCCAAAAAAAAAATTACACCTTCGCACATGCTGACTGAGAACCTCCAAATCAACCCCTTTTTAGTCTCTACTTAAAAAAGCAAAACCACCTAAGTGAAACCATCATAAGGGATCAAATATTTCTATACTTTCTCAGTGAAATCTGTTAAATTAAAGGGGTTGTATTTTTATTTAAATCAGACTATTTGAGTTATGAATCTGGCCCTTAAATTACAAGTCTTTATGCTGCAGTGCTGCATCACAAAGATCTCAACATAAACAGACTACTATAGGTGGTGGAGAAAATGCTCTAATTTTTAAATAGGGAGCTATTTCCAACTAGCTTATATTCAACCTTTTCCCACATTTTATTCCTGATAAAGAACATGATTATTATACTCAAAAAAAATTGCAATGAGTGGACTAGAAAAGTCAGGTATTTGTGTATGTCAGCAGTGCTTTATCACAAAGAGGTCGGGGAGTCATGATGACTAACCAAAGCACTGTGCAATTTTGAGTAACATGCTGATTTTAAGACATTCAATTCTGCCTTCTTGAGAAGGCAGCAATTTTTCTTATTTTCTTTTTATTGGAATCTTGAAAATAACTTGGAAGAACATTAAGACTCGGGAATCCTATAACAGTTACCTTAACTTTAGGTAGAGCTAAAAAGGGTCCTTCTTTTACATGAGAACTGAGAAAAATGCACTAGAAAAGGTCTCATATTTTCACTGCAGGAGAGATTTGTATCCAGCACATATGTTAAACAAAAAAAAAACCAAACATGGGTGGGAGGAGTGTAACTCAGAAACTAGGATGCCATTTGTCACCCCTTATAATTACTTAGGGATGAAAGAAAATTTACAGGTCCATATAAAAAGACTGTTGATGAGAAGAGCTAGAAAGAGAAATAATTTAAATGCTTGCCTTCACGGAGCAGTCACTGGCAGAGCTATAGTGGTACAAATATGACATTTCAGCTCTCTGTCCAGAACAGAAATGGTATGCAGACAGGGTGCTAATAAAGCACACATCTACATAGAATAATTGTGGTATTGTGATTCTGATACTGAGTTTTCCCAAGCAGAATAGGCTTTAACATAAAATTGTAGTTTATCTGCAAAAACTAGAGCAATTTGACTCGTTAGAGAGCAACAAAATGCCTGGCACAAAAGCAGTCTGACTGGAAGTACTTACTTTGAGAAACAGGAATGAGATGTAATAGGTGCAGAGCAACTTTGTTACGGTATTCCCATTATGTTTATAGATCAATAGTCCTCGATCAGGTGCTTTTGCAGTATGAATAGTAACTGAAATAGTGCTAGAAATGAGTCTGTATTTGGATTATGGTACTTCAGTAATAGAGGAAAAACCTCATATGCTCCATGAAAAATAATTAGAACAGTTAAAGAGGAAAAATAAAATCCCAAGCATATAAGCATTTAAAAGTCTCACCTCCTGGACTTCTCAATTCCAGAAAATCCTGTTAATTAGATTCAATCCCACTTACCACTTCAACTCACATCCTGAAATCAAGGCCACATAATACAAGTTACTACGATCAGGTGAGCACCGACTCCGGAACAGATTTATTGTTGCTGGCATATGGAAGCAGAGATTAACAGCTCTCTGCTGGAGCTCAGAAGGGAATTCACATGGAAAAAGAGAAACCAGTTATTTTTCCTAGTCTTCTGATTCTCATCTTAAACCCAGACCCATCAAAATATCTATGTCAAAATCTGGACAGTGTTTCAAAGTGTAAGAGCACATTACTAATTTTGCTGAAACCTAAGGAAGTTCCTCTGTTAGTTCCATTTATCATCGTTGCTTTGTAGGCTGTGCAGTTCATGCTGATGTTGGCCAGCCACTTATCCCTTACAGCAAGGGCAGAGTAATTTGGTGGACAAAGAAGAAGAAAGCTTTAATTTTTCAGGGGTCTTGACATTTTTTGGTTGAGGGTTTTCTTTCAGCATGGATCTTGACACAAATTTGCTTTCAAGTCTTTGCAACAGAATTATGTATTTTGAAACAGAACAGTAAAATTATTTCAAGAAATTTTGTCAAGGAAACTGAAATAAGTATACTTTCAGAATTTATATTTAATGCCAAGTAGGAGATTCAAAGTGAAATTAGGCTTGTTGTATAACAGGCATCCACACAGCTTCAGTTTTCCATTTCATCCTATTTTGTAATAGATTTTCTGTGTTGATGAATGTAGAGGATACTACAGCTATAAAATCTGGAGACCAAACAAGAGCTTCTTGCGGTCATTTTAAAGGATGGCCAGTTTATATACAAGACTGAAGATGACACACAAAACAAGGGACAAGAAAGCAAGCTAGAAGTTCAGAGAATAACACTACTGAGCTGACAAAGTCCTGTTCATGCCATAACCTTACCTTACAAAAATGAAATATTGCAACATTTTAGACGTGATCAATAGATGAAGCAGAAGGAGGCAAAAACACGTCTAGAACTAATCCTGCCTGAAAAAGCGTTGCAAATAGTTCGCTCTGCTCATGACAATGAATGTCAGAACTGCATTCTGCACTTAAAACTTCGCCCTTCAGCTCAAGGATAAAATTCCCTACCTCTCCATTTGATTCTGCATTGCAAGACATATGCAGACAAGAAAATGGAAATGTTTCAGACAGTTTCTGCCTGAAGCTGCCTCAGTGGCGTGTGGGATGCCTGATGCAAAAGATAGCTTCCTCAAGCCTGCAAGCTGAGCCAAGGACTTCTTGTACCACAGACCTCTAAGATCAGCATCTTTCTTGGTAGGAAACTTGGGCATCATACAGCTCTGTTGAAATCAGTAGAGCTACCGTGCTGAAAAAGCAGGAGGTCCTGTGCAGATAAATCAAGGCAAGCAGAATCACCACATCCTGATAAACATTCAGGGAAGGCCACTTATTTCAAGGAAGGAATAGTTTGTTAAGTGTTGCGTATATATTTTAGAGGCATCAGTATTTTCATCTTGTCTCCACTGAGTTTAATGAAACCCAGTCTATTTATGGTAATGTTGTGGGGAGGCTTAGTTAGGTGTCTAAAACCCACCACTTTTGTTTTGAGAGTGTATTCAATCACTTTTCCACGAGCAAAGGTTAAAAAGAAAAACCTATTACAGATCTTTCAGAACAGAAATGAGAACTCTTGTGAATTTCTTTTATCTGTAGTCCATTTCTATTGAAATCACTTGAGATAAACAGAGATTTGGAAGTATTTTTGCAACAGCATCCATAGATGTGTTTGATTAAACAACTGAGTTAAGCCTTTAAAATTGTGATTTCTGCTGCAATCCTCCTTGTCAGCACTACTAGGGACACTGATAGTTTTCCATGGTTGATATTATGTACAGCAGAAATTTTAAGTTGCTACAGCAAGGATCAAAAAGAGAAAAGAAAAAAAAGAAATCACAGTGGATGACAGCTAATAGAAATCACTCAGACTAATTTAAAATTCCTGGTTTGATGGAGATACTTCACATCCAGTAGAAAAATGGTTCCTTCTAATTAAGCGGGAATATTAAAAGGCCTAGACAAAGCCAAGCTTTTCATTGGCAACAGGGAAGGGAACCATAGGGAAGGCTCTAAAGAGGGAGCCTGCTCTGAACAGCACTGAAAATAAAGAGCAGCATTATCATGGCTGTCCTCTGCTCCTCGCAAGGCTTGTAAGCGACTGCAGTCTTGTCACCACCAGGATGTTTCTGTACAAGTACCAGTGTGTGCACACCAGTAAATACTAGTCCTTTTCACTTCTATTTTCCTCATCAAAAATAGATACCTCAGATGTGAATTCTGCTCTGTGCCTCCTTGGTAGCACTTAAAGGGACACTGTCACACCCATAAAACTGAACTATTGCACAAGCTATGTATTTGAAGCTTCGAGTTAAGCCAAACCAGTGTCGGCCTTCTTGAACAAATGGGTAACAGAAAGCCATAGCTTCAAGTGTGGCTTGGATTTGCTGCGTAACATGGTACTGAAGCCTTGGAGTTTCACAGAGCTCCAGGGTGCAGAGATGGGAGTGCCAAGGGGAAGCTGACAGATGCCAAGTCCTGCAAATTTTCATTCACTCATTCAGAAGCCCTGTATTCCTTCTTGCACCACCATTAGATTCATTTTCAGTCTTTATGGCACAGTTGCAAACATCATTTGTGCTGAAGCACAATTTAGATTAACTTAGCATAGAAATAAAAAGATTTTGTCAGGGTCGCCACCAGAACAGCATGTGTGGTGTCTGCAATATGCTGACATTCTCTACTTTTATAATCCTTCCACTGTGCACTTACTGGTTGGCTCTCTCCTCCCAGCAATACACCCATCACATACTAAGCCTGGTATTTTTGCAGAACTGCTGCTGGACAAGAGGATGCAACTACAATGACTTTCTTGACACTTTTTTATGCTCTTCAGACAATGCCTGGAACATAAGGAGAGCCACAGCTCTTTTCATACTCCAACCCAGCCATTTAATGCTGTAAGACAGGCTGATGGATTTTTGATTTTTAAGCTCAACTGACTGTCTTTATAGTTCTTCCAAAGTAAACAGAACAACTTAGAATACTGCCAATGAACAAGGCTAAAATGGGGGCATAAGTGGGAAATACAACTAAGAAATCTAAGCCAGAATTTCTTAAGCCAATCCAATTCTGACAAGGAACTAAAACTTCACCTGACTGGTAACATATCGGATGGGAAGCACCAACTTAATACTGATTCACTATGTTTATCAGGGCAAGGCTTTTACCACTGTATCCCCTTTTCTTCCTGGTTTCCGTCTTCTGCATTCAGGTAAGTAAAAATCTGGGTTAGGATCTCTCTCTCATGATATGTGCTATAAGCAACCAAATGGAGACCAGTCACACGATCAGAGGTAATTATGTGAGTTACACCATCAGCAAAGGGCTTCTTTTTAGCCAGGATAATTGACCACTGAGGAGAATCCATTGGGTTTATATAATTCTTTCAATAGGACATTATTCTGGCTCAAAGTATGCATGATGGATTTGGTCCAGGAATTACCCAAATTCCATAATTCTGATTATGCAGAAAGCCAAAGTAGGTAATTCTCACTTTGTTTTTTTTGTTCTTTTAATCCACAAAAGGGTTATCAATCTCAGCTGGCATTTCTGTGCTCTCCTAATAGCTTGCACAAAACCGCATTCTGGTTCTTTTCTAGCCAATGCATTAAGAAGTGAGTCACATCGTAATAAAACTTTAATGACAATATCTGTTTCAGCAAACACAAGAGAAGAGTTGTTGGCCTATGGAGGACTATCCTGCTTCTTCACTCAAACTAGAGCATTTATTCAGTCTTGGCAAAACTGGAAAGGGGACAAGAGCAACAGCTACTTTCCCCAAAATAAAGATCTTTCAGAAGCACTTTTAATTACTTTACAGATAAAATCCTGCCTTAACCAAACTGGGTGGTAGAGAAAAATCAGTGACAACAGTAAGGACTCTGTTTCTTCTGTGGAAACCGAATACTCCCTTGGGCTGCAGCCTTCTAACAGGATAAAGATGACAAAATAAGCTGGGAAAGGAGTAACTTGTTTTCATGGATAGCTAGTCAGCCAAAGGCTAAGATCACCACCTAGCAACATGCGACATTAGACTACCCTTAGCCATCCTCACTTTTACAATCAGCTACAATGTATGCTTTGGATAACAATAGGATGGCAAATGCCTATAGCGTTTCCCCCCCCATCTCTCACACTGACTCTTACTGAATAAACAAGGAGAAAAAAAAAAAATAAATCAGCAGATCCTGTACACTGTATAGCAAGCATTAAAATAATGAATAAGTCATTTCTCATACTGTTACTGTGCTGATTAATTACAGAAAGCACAGGCTCCCAGCCCTGCCCTGCTAAAAATGTAGCAGGCAGCGCATGATTAGATTCATGTCTATGCTAACTGATTCAGAGAAAACTCCAGGAACAAACTCGCCAACAAAGTTTTCAAGTTGACAAGCAGGTATTCTTTATTGCGGCACCGGGAGACACAGGGGATAGCTCCTCCAAGCACGTTTCTCCCAAGCATCGACCAGGCTGTGATTATATTGTCCTTAAACATACATATTTATTAGATTACATACATTACATCATACTTTTAGAGAATGCCTCCTGTACGCACACAAAAATGTGGTAGTAGGCTAGTAAAACTCCAGTCCCTATGGAAGAAGGAAAACCCAAACCTATGTTACGCACACAGCTTGCATGTGGTACCAACAAGAAAAAAGGAAAAATTATACCACATCAGACTTGCTAAAATGCTCCGAAGTGCTTGTGCACTAATTTTGTGCCAAATATTAGTGCCACGCTAAAAGTAATCTTAAAAGCTGAGATGCTATGGTACAGCAGTACACTAAATATAATGGCATATAAGGAAGATGTAAGGAAGAAGTTCTTTACTGTAAGGGTGGTGAGGCACTGGAATGGGTTGCCTAGGGAAGTTGTGAATGCTCCATTCCTGGCAGTCTTCAAGGCCAGGTTGGGCAGAGCCTTGGATGACATGGTTTAGTGTGAGGTGTCCCTGCCCATGGCAGGGGGGCTGGAACTAGATGATCTTAAGGTCCTTTCCAACCCTAACTATTCTATGATTCTATATCAACTAGGCAGATGTCCAAGAACTACTGTTACTGTTTAAAGCATCAGAGAGCTGTCGGGGGGGGGGGATAAAAAAAAATAAATTGATTGTTATTGTTAAAGAAAATCCATAAAAATGAGCCATAATCAAAGAAACCACAGAATTAACATTAAAAAAAATGCTAATATCTCTATGTCAGTAAAAGCTTCAAACCCTAAAATAACAAAAAAATTCCACCAGTTGGCCAGCTGCTGCCTCTAAAATCCTGTGGGTCTCAGTTCTCCAGACTTCAGCTTATCTTGTCCCTATGTAAACTACATATTGTTTGGAAAAAGCATTTTATGATAAAACATGTGAAAAAGCAAAAGCTGTGAGCAGCACATCTGCGATCCGACAACTGCACAAAAAATGCCCAGTATTTTTTTATTAAAATTTAAATCTATTCTTTCCATCTCAAAAAGCTAATTCAGTCTCGTCATTTTGATAAACCAGTGGTTTCCGTTTGGAAGCAGACAGGCCAAGTCTTGCAGGAAATTGGGAAAAGGAGGACATGGTGAAGGAAAGTGGAAATATGTTAACAGTTGGAAAAACAGAATCATTACTTAGCTTATCATGAAAAATTACAGGAGGCTAAATTCCCCCATTTACCTCTCATGCAAGAGGGAATAACTGCACTGTGGTAATAACATTCATTTTAGGACAATTTGCTGTCTCACCAGTTTCATTATTTTGTGTAAATTTGCCATTATTTTGCATTAAAGTCATGGCTTGTGGTCCACAACTGATTGTGTTTACAAGGAGAGAAGCCTCCCAGTAAGGTCACTGAACTGCAGTAACCTTTAGCTTTTAGCAAGATCCTTACTGGACCCCATTACCCCCCGATAAAGGCATTTTGCAGCCAAAAGCTGCTAAATACTTTCCAGCTCCTTCTTTTGTATTCTGCCTCCACTCTTTTTTAAACACAAATCAAAAAGAAAAAATTGATGAAGAGCGAAATCCATACAGATGTAACACACAGTGACATATTCCTATGTTAACTTGTGAGAGATCAACACTGCCTATTATTTTGGGAGAATGGGTTCATATATCATAGAATAGTTAGGGTTGGAAAGAACCTTAAGATCATCTAGTTCCAGCCCCCCTGCCATGGGCAGGGACACATCACACTAAACCATGTCATCCAAGGCTCTGCCCAACCTGGCCTTGAAGACTGCCAGGGATGGAGCATTCACAACTTCTCTAGGCAACCCATTCCAGTGCCTCACCACCCATACAGTAAAGAATTTCTTCCTTATATCCAATCTGAACTTCCCTTTTTTAAGTTTGAACCCATTACCCCTTGTCCTGTCACTACAGCCCCTAAGGAACAGTCCATTCCTAGCATCCCTATAGCCCCTTTCAGATACTGGAAGGCTGCTATGAGATCTCCACACAGCCTTCTCTTCTCCAGGCTCAACAGCCCAAACTTTCTCAGCCTGTCTTCATACGGGAGATGCTCCAGTCCCCTGATCATCCTCGTGGCCCTCCTCTGGACTTGTTC